>VUQG01020231.1:0-16369 GCA_015106755.1 Etia nguti
CTCATGCTCCCATTAGCGCTGCCAACTTTATCCTTTCTCCTGGGCCCGATGTATTTACAGTGGCCCCTTTTTAACATATAGTCTGAACTGTTTTAGCTTTGTTTTGTTGTTGTTTATTTGCGAGTAAATCACTGAGATTATACTGTACACAACTTCAACCTTGACTTGTTTGAAGCTGGACGTGAGATTAAGACCCTGAGGGGAAGTTAATCTGTAGAGTACAGTACAGGAGGCAGGTATAACATACTGTATGTTATAAAATAATTCTCATTTGTATATATCAGTTGTTGGTTTCTCTGTTGTATTTTATATAAATGGAAAATTATCTTGGGGAATATCTTGGAAATGTATAATGCTGTGTTGAGAAGCTCTCTCTCTCTATATATATATAAACAACGAAAGGATTTCTAATCTAATTTTAGAAAACAACTCCCTGAACAATATATTCTCGCACACCGGAAATCCAGCGTAGCTCGCAAACGTTTACAACATGATAATCAAAGAATAAAAAGTGTTGTTCAGATAAACAAACAAGAAGAATATCTGAAGAAGTTAACAGACAGAGAAAGGACTACGTTACTGTACTACACCACAAAGAGGTAAACAGAGGGTTCGTTTTTGAAAATTTACATAGCTTATAGATACTATATTTTACCATAAGACACCATCAATGTACAGTTTTCTGCAGAAGTTTGTGCATCAGTGGGCAAATTACATTCTTTACAGCATGTTGTCTAATAAAAATCTTTAGGGTCTATTAGGTTAACAAAGTTCTGATGCTTTAAAAGTAAGCTAGCTATTAAATAGTAAGATAGATTTTGTGCATGCTGCAATTTTTCTTAAGTTAATGAAACAACAATCTGGGCATTAGGGCCTGAACAAAAGGGTTTCAATTCAAAAACTTTGCAGTCTCCTCCGAGGTGCAAAACTTTTGCAAAAAACTGCATGTGTGAAGACAACCAATCACATAACATGCAGTATATCCGCTTTCTCCTCAGGTACATCACATGTTCGACTTGTGACCCATTGGCGATATTTTAAGTAACTAACGCCATCTATCTTCTTCACGCCTTGAGCTTAATAAATAGACAAATGACAGCAATAATAAGTTTCATGTTAAAACTGGAAGACTTTCACAGTACATGCTTGCTAAGTAGCAAAACACATGTAATAAATTAGATAGAAACGTTGCTTTATAAAGAAATCCACAACATTTAAAACAGTGATTCCTGTGCTAGGTTTTCCCCCCTTAGCTTTGATCTCCGCGGTAGCTGTGTGATTTTTGTTGACGTTGCCGTTGAGCTGGAGACACAACAGACGGCACATTTCCACTGAGGTAAATCCAAAATGGCAGACATAGTTTTTGCAAGTTGACCTGAGGGATCCCAGAAGTGAAGAGTAGCTCATGTGTAGGAAGACCTGGCAAGGTTTTAAAAGACTTAAGTTCTTTGTGTTTTGCTGATAAAAATGGCTGGGGTTCCAAGGAGGGCTGTTCCACACAAGTAAATCTGTCAGCTAAAATTAAGTAATTACAAAATTTTAAATACAGTTTGAGGAGGCTAAGAAACATGACTTGTTTTTAGGTGTGTTTTTTTTAAACATACAAACCAATTCTTTATCCAAAGTCCTTTATAAATAAAACATTGGACGTTCTCTGCTGGTGAGGTTGCAGGACCGAGTTTAAGGCGCTTTGTTAGGGATTTTTTTCATGAAAGCATGGGAAACTAATCCCAATCAGAAATTATAGCTTATTTTACCTAGTTGATATATCTGTGTTCTTACCACACCAGAGTATGTGCTCTGGTGCCAGCAGTGTGCTACTTTCCATCTGTAAATGTGCACTGTTGTACTATGCACTGTGCAGAACTCACAACTACCCGTGCAGGTGAAGTTTACAGCACTGTTTGTGCCACTATCATACATTATCTACAGCCTACAGGTCAAGACTATTTCAGTAAAAGTGTGGGCTGGGAAAAAGGAACAGAGCTTGCTGTCATCTTTTTTTCAGTTTCATTATCACATTATGTATCCACATTGTGTTTCTGTGTATGATGATACATTCACGTGATGGACACCAACAGCTGTAGAGGCTGATGAAAGTACAGGACTGTGGAACCTCATTGCTTTAGCACTGAGTGTACAGTCTGTCCAGTTTATGCTGTGATGACTGGAAACCACAGGCTTGCGCAAAAAACCAAACTGAAGGTAGGGAAAGAGAAAGTAAAATAAAGGGGAAATTAATCAGAAGAGAAAATCTAGAAGGGAAAGAGCTTATCTCTGCAAAGAGCTGAGAGATGTATTTGAATTACAGCGACTGCGTGATGCCCTGTGCGTGGGTGTGACATGTGTGGGGGAGTAATTCTGATTAGTTACTGCCCTGTGTGTGGGTGTGGCTGGTCCCGGTGAGAGATTCTGATTGGTAGCAGCAGCTCTGTGGGAGGGAGAGGAGTACTGGGCCTGCTGAGGACAGCCATGGCAGTGAGTGGGGGAGTCACACCCTGCTACAGGTGAAGGGGAAAATAATGGGGATGAGGGAAGTGGTGAGGTAGAGAAGGAGCGGTGGAGTGGGGAGGACGCTGGAGACACGAGAGGGCTGGTCTGGAGACGCCACAGCAGCTCCTCGTTGTTCCGACTCAGGCGCTTCTTCTCGGTGCTCTCCTTCTCGACGGACTCGTGGAGGTTTGCGTTCTCCTCAGACAGTTGCCTGCAGGGAAAAAGACAAAAAGGGAGGTAATGCTAACTTTAACCTTCAAGGTGCATGCTCATTGAAACAAACACTTTGACTTTGAATGTACCTACAGGAGAGGTAGGCATGAAGTAATGAAAACACTGAGCATTAATGTTAATGATGATGGCTTGATGCCTCTTACCTGGACAGGGCTAGGTTCTTTTCAATGCGAGCTTTAAGATCTTCATTCTGCTGTTGCAGAACCTGCACTTTTTCCTCGAGGAACACGTTCTTTTGGGCCTGCTCAAAAGCAGAAAACAACCACACCGCAATCTATCATTATACAGACCTCACCGACCTTCCAGTCTATTCAAAATAGAGTGAATTTGTGGAAAAGGTAGTGTAGAAGATGCTGGTTAAGATGGCTTATTTGAGCCTACCACTTTCTCCAGGTCAGAGATCTTCTTCTCCTGCTGGTGTATCTGCTGGTTCTTCATTTCCACGACCTCCTTCAAACTCTTGAGGTCTTGCTCGATGTGTTGATATGGCGCTAAAGCATCCTGCCATAAAACAAGCGCATTTAAAAATAAATGAATGAAAGGGAGTGTTTGAATAAAAGGCATTCAGCATCTCAGAAGTATGCCAAGTATCTGTTTGCACTCTTTGTATATATATGCAGGGTATCTACTCACAACTATCTGTTCATCTGTACTCCTCCTCAAAGCCTCCTCAAAGCGTTTGGCCTTGTCCCTCAGACTCTGGTTTTGAAAGGTGAGAGTATCCACTTGATCCTGAGAAAATGCACGCACAAAAATGCACGATTACACACTGTACTAGTAGGAACGTCTATGTTTAAACCTAAAAAAAGATCTTTTTTTCAATATCATACCTGTAGAGAAAGTCTAAGCTTCTCAAAGTCCTCCTCTAGAAGGATCTTCTGTTGCTCGTGAGCTTTCCTTAAGTCTACGTGCAGATTTACAAGGATGATAAAAGAAGAGAGCTGGTGTGACTCCCAGCAGTGCTTGCATGATATTATTTTTTTTTATTAAACAAACCCCACATTCATACCTCTCATGGTACGGGCGTGCTCTTCATGGAGCGTTGCCATGGTGATGTTATGCATGTCTCTGAGTTCCTGAATGGCTGCCTGATGGCTGACTGTCATCTCTTCGATCTAACGCACAGCCACACACGTATACACGTGCACGTTAAAGCCAGCTAATGACAGAAACAAACCAATCTCCTCCGACCGATGCCTTTCTTGGCCTTGTCCCTACCTGCTCCTGCTGCTGAGTCCTACACTCCTCCATCTCTGACCGATGCTCCGCCTTCAGGTGCTCTGCCTCTGCTGAGTGACACTTCCTGAGTCCTTCCTCCACAGCAGCCAGCTCTGCCTCCTGTTGCAGCTGCAGCTCCTGCAGCTCTCGCTCAAACGCCACCTCCAGCGCTGCCTTCTCTCTCTGGAGTCTCTCCCAGCGCACTGAGTTTGAGGCTGTGCATGAAGTACATTGTATCTTATCGATATTGTCATCTTGTTACACAGTGAAGTCTGCTTATTGTACTAGCAGCTATAGAAAGCTTAAAACCAACGTTTCTATTTGGAAATCATTGATGCAAGTCACTTCATGTTGAAATATAAAATGTAAAAATAAAAAAACCTGCCTTTTCCACTGATTACACCTTTACAATTCACTGTATGAAAGGCCCAGATGTGAATAACAGGTAGTTATAATAGTCTAGTGATTCTAACTAGAATACATAAGCTGTGCTATAGTTAATATAACAGCTGTGCTGTACATTATTTTAAGTGATTTGATCAAATGATTCATTCATACCCATTTCCTCTCTGATCTTTTGCATTTCCAAAGACAGCTTCCTTTGACTTTCTTCTGCAGTTTCATTCTGAAAAACAAAAATGAACGTGATTGTGTACACAGTGCACAGTCCAAGTACAACAACTGGAATTCTTAAACTCATATGACCTCTCAGGCTGGCCTTGAATTTGGCCAGAGTGAATAATGAAAGTTTAAATAATGAACAGAAGGCCAATAGTCTATCTTTGAAATGATTTATTTATGGATTTACTGACCTTTTAACTACAACAACCTAGTGAAAAAGTTGACACTGGGTGTGTTTGGCAGATTAATCACATATTTAGCTCATTTTAGCTGCAGTACTGACTGCTTTATTTACATTTAAAAGACTCGACAGAAAAATAAACACTGTAGCAACCTGTTAAATAATCTGTATTTAGTAAAGTAGAAAAAAGGCTAGCTGAAGCCCTAAGTTGAGTACTACTGCTTTGTACAATTCATTTTGACTAGGATGTTATTGGTGAGGCTACAGGTAAGGTGGATGGGAAGGTAATAGTTTAGGTTTTAATTCATTAACCAACGTGGTGGACAGCATGCTCTGATTTGAAATGTATTCAAAAAGCAACACTGCCACAAAAAGCTCTCAGTCTTTCACTTAAAATAGCAGAAAGTGATTTTTCTTACTGTTAGAAAAATAAAATTGCTGTTGTTAATCAGAGGTTCTCCAGATGTTATTGCACTGATCAAAGCCTCAAATCATAACAGAGCCTCGAATGTGTTTCACAGATGGCTGTAGACATTCACTGTACTTCTCTCATACATGCTGACAATGATTCGAACCAAAAGTTTCAAATTTGCATTCTCTTGTTGGTGGAAAAAATAGTCTTTTATGTCAGACTGTGTTGTCTTTGGTCATTTTGGTAGGTTCTGCTTGAGAAAAGGGAAACATATGTGCGTTTGTGACACATTACAAAGTGCCCGAAGATACAATTTCAAATTGTTTTTTTGCTAAGTTGTGTGTTGTGTCTAGACACCACCCTAGTTTAGGTGTCTTTTTTATGCTTGAATGATTCATAGGTCAATGTTAAGTGGCTTAAACAAAAGGCCATTAATCAGAAAATGGTCAGGTACGTGGACAGGACTCTGTTTCTGGTAACCATTTTCCTTTATGTAAATATGTAAAAAATTGCGTATGTTTCTGTTCTGTGTACTGTTTGTATATGTGTCTTTCTTGCTGCTGTTACACCCAAATTTCCCCTTGTGGGACAATTAAAGGATTATTCTATTCTATTCTATTCTAAATGAGTGAAAAAGCAGCCAATGATGTCCAAATAAAAAAACTTTGAAACACCTTCAGAAACCCTACCTATCGCTTAAGAGCACTTAAAAAAAGTACAAGAAAGTCTGGCTTATATATACAGAACTGTTTGCACAGTACTATATACATTGCTCTAGCTGTAGTTTTTGACTGATGCCAGCAGAGGGAGCTCCAATCCACTCAAAAGTCACACTTGTACTTTCCCTGTCTTGTATATCTGCAGTGTGGACCTGTGATTGCAGCACTCAGACAATGACCATAAAGAAGTCAGACAGTCCCCCGACAGTCTGGCACCGGTATTACTGCCACAGCACCTCAGAGGTTAAATCATTCCATTAGACAGAGAGCTGGATGGAACCAGATCAGTGACACACTGAACTCTGGTAGACCCTTTCCACAGTCACACTGTTCAAACTGTTTCTCATCCAGCAGCTCATTGACCATGCTGTGAACACTTCATGCTGTTAAATACTGCATGTGCCCTTGAGTTCATGCGTGTGCACTGTGTGCACGTGTGTCATACATATTAGGCTTGGTGTAATTGCTGAGACTGAGGTATTATGTCGTAAATCTACATGGGATCGCAGGTGAACCTTTGAGCCCTTTTCGGTGGTAGAGGCGAGGTAATATGGTGATTACAGTAATACTGTGCACAGTTTCATTCCAGTTCGCTACCTTGAGACAATAATGCTGAGTGGTGACAATGAAAGCTTCTAGACCCAGCGAAGTCTTCCTCAGTTCATCTCTAAGAGCTTTCAGCTGCCTCTCCTGCTGTTCACAGCGTCCCTGCAGCCTCTGAACCTGAAAAGCAATACAGAATAATACCAGAATGAACAGAACGGAGCAAGGCCCAAACGGTGCTGCAGAGTTTCTCAGTAACCCACCTCCTCTCTTTGCTTTTCTTTTTCTCTCTCCTCCGCTTGCCTCTGTTTCTCTTTCTGTTGAGCCTCCTCCTTCTCTCTCTGCAGGTTCTCCTGCTGTTCTTGCTGTAGCCTCAGGGGGGCCACACGGCGAGGGGACCCAGAGGGAGCTGAGCCCCGGACTGCTGCTGCACGCAACAAAGGCAATCAAATAAGGTTAGAATGAGCATGTGTGTGTGTGTGTGTGTGTTTTTAAGGAAACTACCAAGACATTAGGGACTCACAAATGTATCAGCTGAACATCAGCCAATTAAACATATATACCGAGGTCAAAGTTTATCTGTTGTGTCACATCAGTTTTGTGCTAAGTGTTGAATGACTGTGATGAAAAGCAGAGACACTTTTAAAACAGTTCAGTAGTTTCCCGGCACAAACGGGTACCAAATAGCAACTAAATAAATGAAACTGAAAAAATATCAGTAATGGAATCTGGCAATTTTTAAACATCAGAACTCAACTTGTGCATCCCTATAAGGTATACCACTCAGAAACACATTAAAGTACTACTTACTTTACATGTGTGAATAATTAGTCATACACCCATCTTAAATTATGGGACATAATGGGATATATCGATCTCTAATAATGTAAAATCTTAGTATTATATCAGTGACCGCATTTTCAGGATAACTGGTAGTAAGTTAATTAAATCTTTTTTTTTGTACAGGAAGTCTTGAGGTAGTTTCTCCCGTTGAACCATCTAAACTCATGATAAATGTGTAAACTTCTCTCAAATAACGATTTAACTGCAGCAGTAATATAGAGTATGCTAACGTGGGTGTTTTATTTACAACATGCATATGTAAAGAAACATTTGGGCACATCAAAGTAACGGTGTCTGAAGGGGCACAATCATTAAGTCCTAGCTGACATACAAGCAAGGTGATTAACCTGTGTGCCACCTTGTTACAGTGT
The DNA here is from genome assembly GCA_015106755.1 of Etia nguti. Classification (NCBI taxonomy): domain Eukaryota; kingdom Metazoa; phylum Chordata; class Actinopteri; order Cichliformes; family Cichlidae; genus Etia; species Etia nguti. The sequence goes on from VUQG01020231.1 coordinate 7,636, forward strand.
GAGTGTGTGTATACCATAAAATTTACTCTATTTCAGCAACAGACTCACAAACCAGCCTGTAGGTGGAAATGTGCTTGCACACAAAATAAAATCCCAGCAGAACACCAAATCACCTGCCTCAACCATATAATTCAGGCCTGCTGGAGCATGGGGAGTGGTCTCCATGGCAACACGAGGCTGGGCTTGGGGAGCAGGGTCCCAGGTAATGAGTGCAAAATTGTTTAGAGGGAGGTGGGGGTGTGGAGGACAAAATACAAAAAAACAGAAAAGAGAAAAAGAGCAACGAATGGATAGAGTTGAATAGCTGCAGATGAACTAAATAACTGTCTTGGTGATTGATGTCTATAACCAGTTTAACCAAATATAACCAAAGGGCTTCAGGTAGAAATGTAACGCATCAGTAGGAGTATCTCTCTGAAAAAATGACAGAAATAAAGACCAAAAGGTAGAAAAAATGCAGAAATGTTTTGATGCCATCTGTTAAAAAAAATGCAAGCATCAGCATCTTTGCCTTGAAGCCTTATTAGGAATCCCTTTCCTTTATGTTCAGTAAATGCTCTCTGCCTCTTTTTCAGGCACATGTGCACAAGCGTGCATGTGCACACACACCCAGACATCTGCAGGTTCTACTTGAAAGGTTAGGGAAAGGATACTGAATACTAAATGAGCCTATATGGATGAGTGTGAAGGCAGCATGCAGATGAGAGCGGAGAGGTGGATGGATGAGAAATAACGATGCAAGAAACAATGAGAAAAGGTAATGGCGGATCTTGCGGAGAGCATACATGGAAGTGTTTGTCTGTGTGTTTTTAGGGTGTTCTTAAAGATATTAAGGCCAAGATATTCACGAGGTGAATATCAGTTTCACTTTCTCTTTCTAGCATCTTGCTGGGATCGTGTCTAGAGCGACTTCAAGGTGGAACAACAGTCTGCAAATTTCAGTAAACAAGAGCAAATCCAACGCTGCTGGGAATTTGAAAGAAGAAAAATGCTTTCATTTTGGGACCGTGTAGGAGTAGACGGGGTCCAAGAAAGTAGCAGTAAAGACAAAGGTGAACAGCAGCACTTTAGTGAAAATACTAAAGTGAGAAAATAAGTGGCCTGAGGAGATGTTTTCGACTCTGCTAGGAAACATCTGGATCCTCTCCGCAATCCCAAAAGAAAAATTACTCTGCTCTTTCCAGACCGCATGGATCAAACCACAGCGTAGAATAAATTGTTAAATATCACAAATCTCCACCTCAAACTGTGTACAACCACATCTGAGTGTTAGAAATATTGGGGGGGGGAACAGGACACCCCAGAGCATACTCATCAGCAGATAAGGCAGCTCTAACAGCAGCGCGAGGTGGAGCTATACAATATGTGTTAAGTGGTTTTACTGTTTAGGGTGAATAATGTACAATTAGTCAGCCACCGGGATTCTGGCACAGGCTTTTTTAAAGGCATACATTTTCACTTGCCATAGTAGGACAAGCACGGGTGTTTATATTACCATCAATAATTTTCTGCCCCTGTGTGTGAGTGAAACTGTTTGATTTCTAGCAACTCTTTTTTGTATTGTAGACAGAGAAAACCGCCATTCCATATATCTGCACTTTGCATAATAACAAAGGGGAAAAACTCACCTGGAGACTGGGGCTTGGGAGGAACCACAGCCAGCCTTTTTGGCGAGGACGGGAGGGAACGTGTGACTTCTGAACTCCGCTGAAACTCCTTCCTGCCCACTGTCACAACACAAGGTGTTGATTAGGCTCAGAATATCACACAGTGACATTTGGCTAGTACAACATGTCAGATATACACACATGAGTGTCAAATCAACTTTGCCTGCCTGCCTCAATCTTTTTTATTTTACTTTTTTCCATTTCTTGGCTGATTTTCCCCCTCTCCTAACTTTTTTCCAATCTTTCCAGTTACTCCTTCTGCTTTCATCTCCAGCTACAGCCCCCCTGCTGTGTAGTATAACTATGTCCCACAGGATTGTGGGTCAAAAAGAAGCTGAGCAGATGTGCTAAAAATCCTCCTTCGTCTATGTGACACCATTGCACTTTGTAGTCAAGACAGGCAACAATTAGGAACTCCCAATGATTTATTAATATTGTTTCAGCCCTCAAAAGTGTTCTCCTGTGTTTCACTTTGAATCTTTTGCAGAACTAGTGAATGTAAGTGCAAGTGGCTGGATTTGAAACAAGTACACGGGAGCTCCAAATGTAGAAAATTGTGGTGGAAAATTCTAAGTGGAGGGAAAAAAAGAGGTGACGCAAATAAAGAAGTAGGAAGGAAGGAAGTTTCAAGAGGTTAGCAGGGAGAATGGTTTGAAGCAGGCAGGAGAGCGGGAGCGAGACCTTGAAAAGAAACTAATTAGACCTGTTACGGGAAAGAAGCCTCTGATCCTGAACAAATCCCCATATAACCCTGGAGGTTTCTTTTGCTCTGCAGCAACACTGTGTGTGTGTGTGTGTGTGTGTTCACTGTGCATGTTTTGGTAAAATCATGCAAATGTGACTCTCAGAGTGAATCTTTACTGCCACACACTGTCACATCACATCACCGTACTGACGCGAACACACAGTGAGGCTGTATAGAATCTGAATTTAAATCTGGATGAGCTACTTGAAAATAAAAGGTCAGCAGATGCTTCTGTTGCTTGTGAAGCTGTTTAGGATAGCACAACTGCACTTCCATTTGCCCACAGGGAGTGCCATGCTTGTATGAGCACCTTTTCCAAACAAGTAGAACATGTTCAGATGAAGATACAGATATTTCTTACGTGAAATAACCGTGAGGTGTTATTTATTACAGACTAAAGCAGAAATACAAGTGCTCATGACGTGTTACTTCAGGTTTTTTGTTGCTAAAGGTGTTTCTACAAGTTATTGATGGGGTGTACTTAGTTTTTTCACACAGTTTCTGCATTTCGGCTTGATTTTTGGTAAATAAATAATAAATAATGACACACTGCATGTGTTGGTGTTCAACTGAGGTTCTATTTATCTGATGCATAAAACTTTAGAATTCAAAGACGGTGTACTTTCTGTTTTATTGCCATGACTGTAGATATGAGTCTGTACTACGCTATAGAGACCAAAAAAAAAAAAAGAGTTAATGCAACACTAATATAAATAAAAGGGTATGAGTCAGGTTGCCAGGAACTTTCTACATCAATAATTCATAACACACTCTGTATCGGCTCAGGGCACACAGGGTGAAGGATATTTTCTCATCCCCACAACACTGTCTGCATCCCTGATAAGAACCTGTTGGCAACAATAGCGATGTCTCCATTGTTTTGTCTCAAATGTATTTCGCTTATGTCACAGAAGAGAACATGTAGCACTGTGTCATTTATTCAAGCAGAAACAGGACATTTTTATAACATCATATGAATGTGGCAGAGTGAAGTGTGATACTATGGGGCACCTGGTGTTAATTCCATGTGTGATGATACAAATGCATTTGAAAAAGAACATCGCTGCTGTCAATTCCATCCTCTTATTTCTGGTGGCACTCAGTTGTATATACTGTACAGTGTGGCTCCTCTAATGTGGATTTCTCATTATATTTGTATTTATTTTAACATATGTGCACAATGCGTGCCTGTAAACCACATATGTGACAACAGCGTGAGACAATAGGACACAATCTGTTACTGGAAACATGCATCTCTCTCTTTTGCACACATCCATGGAGAACAAATGTGCATGTAAAATATATATTGCCTACATTTACTACACAGGGTTTAGGGGTTTTAACTGATGTGTGGTAGTGCAGAAATGTTAGCTGTGCAAAATCACAGAAAAAACAAAAAATTGTTTTCAGTTTTGCCAAACCAAGACTCTATGCACTGTGTGCTATTCCAGGAAAACTGCTGACCTCCAGGGGAGCTTCTTGACTGGGGTGGCAGGTAGCGTCGGGGCAGTGCCGGAGTGGAGGGGGGCTGGAGGCTGTTGCTGCGACATGGTGCCCCTCTCTGGTGATCTGTTGACACAGTGCCAGTTGTCACTCTATGAAGAGGAGGCTCCTCGCTCACACTCAGACCTAGAATACAAAAAAAAAACCAAAAACCTCATTACCTTCAGAGTTTTCTGCCCTATTTTCTGTATTTCACATCTCTTGCAATCACATATTATTCCAAAAACTGGACAGGGCTATATTCTGACTGAATTTAGAGTCACTGGACCGGGAAATGGTTTCTAACCTTGGGGTCTCGCTGCTGCTGCTCCCAATTTCTTGTCCGTTAACCCGGGACATACACTTGTCTTTCACACACCCACACAATCTCAAACACCCACACACACAGGGATTTGTTTACACAGGGACACATCGACAGACATACAATACTTGGAACATGTATACTTGCAGTCATTACTGCTCTTCCTGACTCTTAATGGAGCTCTAATCTATTGAAAAACTGGCAGATAGTTTACACACTCTCTCTCGCACAGCATAAATCCTGCTCATCTCCTCGTTCCTGATCAATAGTGACAAAAGAGATCACTGGCATTTCTCAAGGTTCAACATTTTTCCATCAAACAGGGATTAAGAATTGGTTTTAAAGCTGATCGAAAGAAGCTATGAAATTATCATTAAGCCATTTAGCACAACTTGTACCTCTCTGTAACGCATACTGGTTGCTTAACAACACAGGAAAAAATCCTGTTAAAATGTAGCTATCAATACTCTCCTTTGATCAGCCCCAAGCCCATAGTGACTGCAAACTTACTTTGCCAGACCAATCCCGTACCGTGACCCCTGGACCCCTGAGCGTGAGTGAAGCTGCTTGGTGTGGAGTTGGTGTGGAAGAGGAGGGGAGCGAGTGTGAAGGCTTTGTGTTTCCCAGACCCTGTGGACCCTCGGAACCCTGATATCCCCCCCTCCCCCACATGTATATAGTGCACCCGGTGTGGATAAATAAAGAACTGTTTAATCATATCCCTCAGTCTGCGCCTGAGTCCGTTTTGCCCGTCGTGACACAACCAATATATTTTATTTCCTAATTTTAATTTAATTGTTTCATTACAGGTCCATCCATCCAGTTTCTTATCTGCTTATGTAAATTAGAGTTATTTAGAGGTGTTTAACTAGGTGAGAAGCAGGGCACAACCTGGACAGGTCACCATTCCATCACTGCAAGCTCTCACATCCACGCCTACAGCCAATTTAGAATCCCCAGTTAACCTAACTAGCGTGTCTTATTGTTCACTGATTTGTCAGCACACAGTTGACATATGTTGCATTCCCCAAGCTTCCATATTATCCCAGAGCTCCTCTGGGAGTTCATTACTAAGGCTGCTGACAGTTTGACAGTATTTGCTTCTCATTAACCAGCTGAAGATATGGTCAGTTTATCTCATTCACATCTAATCTTGGAGAGAGGAGTGTACTACGTTTACAGAGCTCTGTGGCTCAACCTGTCAGCATCCTTTATATTAGAGTTTAAAAAGATTAAAAAACCTAGCCTAGAACATTTAAACTGAGTTGACATAGATCAATTGGATAAACAGAGATGAGCTCATTCATCAGAGGTCAAATATGGACAAATGAACTCCCGGAGCACAGAGAGGAACAGAAAACGATGATGTGGGGAATACAAAACTGGGGAATGCTGTGACAGAGAAGATGGCGAATAATTTGAGGGCTTAGAGAAGCAGAAAAGGGGGGATGCATTTCATTATCAAGCTGATATGCATCACTGATTGGCTAATTGCCAGCTGATGATGGATAACAGAGGAAGAAAGAGGGAAAAGGCTGGATGCATGGGATTAGGAGGAAGGCAACAAAAGGATATAAAAAGACCTACAAGGAGCAATAATTGGTGCTGCAATGGAGCCGGCAGCAAGCTTAGTATTTTATAGAGGCGGTTGAAAAATACCAAAGACATGAAAAAAGGGACCATGAATAAGAGGAAACAGCTGAGGACAAAAGACAGCAGGCTTTTGTGGCTCAGCGGGAGGCCATTTTATTGGATGGGTTTGTTCCTCATAGTTAAACCAATACCAGCAGAACTAACCTGACTTTTATTTGTTTTCACTGGTTTTCACTGGCAAAAACGGCATTTGAAATGAAAAGTAAAATAGTGAAGTGCTTCGTTCTCACTGCGACATGAACTCTTTGGTGTTTTTCACATTCACATTTATAGCAAGGAACTGATCAAGCCCATCCACATTGAAAGTAACCCAGGGGGAATGCGTCCAGGTGCAAACATGCATACACAGGTGCTGATGTAGGAGCTTGCAGTGCTGACATGACAAATCAATAGCCCCCTTTTTTTCCTGAAAAACACCTACCATCCAACAAAAAGGCGAATGATGTATGATGTATTATATAAAAAAAACAGAACCATGCGGTAACAGATTCTTTGAGATATTTGTAAGATAACTAACGAACCAGGTAAAGGGGTTACATTTGTCCTGTTTTAAGTCAGGGCAGCATGGTGGTGGTTAGCACTGTTCCCTCACACCAAGAAAATTCCACCATATTTCCTTCACATCTTTGCATGGATTCACCAGCTCTCTCCCAAAGACCAATAACCTAGTTGGGTTAGGTTAACTGTTGATTCTAGATTGTCTAAAATGCCCATGGGTGTGAATGTGAGTGCATATTGTTGTCTGTCTCTCGGTGTTAGCCCTGCAACAGACTGGCGACCTGTCCAGGGTATACCCTGCCTTTCATCATATGTTAACTGGGATAGGCTCCGGCGACCCTGATAAGAACAACTGGAAGAGAATAGATGTTTTAAGTCGTGGTTTATGAGCATTTCTCTTTAATACCTACTGAACTGGAGGTACTCGCATCCTCTATTTAAACAGACGAAGCAGCCTCACTGTGCTTAAATATTTAATTTAAAATCACTACACTCAATCTTGTTCTTGAAGTGCAAAAGTAGTACAAAAAGTATTCATGATGAAACAATGAACTGATATCATCATTTCCCTGTTAATATTATCATGTTTAAGTCATGATTAAGCTAATGTTTATTAATGCATTTTCTGTGCATTCTAATCAATAAATCCATCCCTTAAGTTTCTCTCGCTTATTTATTTTTACAACAAAAGTACAAATACCTTAAGACAGAGATTATACCTTGTGCCTTAAAAATGACTGAGTTTCTGCATTGGTGCAGAATATGTGTCATTATACATGCAACAATCATAAAAACAAAGAGCTATAAATTAATTCATAAAGTTAAAAATGAACAGATCCAGGTTTGCTTGCACGCTGCTTTTGTAGTGCGATTTAAGACTAAGTCAAACTTATGTTATAAGTGATGTCTAATGTTTCCCTGTTAAATAAACATTTAGACAACACGTGTATGGATATAACTGGAATTTGAAGTCAGTGTGTAAACCTACTGAAAATATCTTCCCTTTATACACCGACTTTTAAGCCTAACCCTAATTTAGCTTTTTTAATTAGACCACATGTTCTCACAGACAGATGTCAGTTTCCTTTAACACTGTTCAGTGCAAAAGACAGTGCGTGTAATGAAGCTTGAAACTCATATTCATCAGAGGCCATAATTTGTTCTGCTTATTAATGGCTTCCTGCTGACTCCTTCCATCGGCTGGTTTTAAAGGTGGAATAAACAAAATTCAGAACAACTGTGTACCAAAAAAATAAATAAAATCTAGCCAAATAAGGAAGGGAATTTGACTCCATCGCACTCTATCCAGTATTTGTAGATGAACTAGTAAAAGAATACCTGGAAGAAAAGCTATCTAGATAAAGTCACATTAATAATATTAAATATTAAAAACTGGTCAACGAGTAGATTAACTTGAATACTGGGTTTCAAAAGCATGCTAACATCTAAGTGGCCAGTCGACCGCAGAGGTCTTGCCTAACAGTGTAAGATGAATAAAACACAGAATAAGATACAGATTTGATATTCAATATTGAGGTTACATTATTCCTTTTAATTGAAAGTGCAACCTTTTGGGCACTATATATACTATACACCATACATATATCTATCTATTAATCTATCTATATATATATATATATTAGAGATGTGCAAAGCAGCCGGTATTTGTATCTATTATTGTATTTGTTGAGGGGGGAAAAGTATTTGTATTTGTATTCGAGTAAAATTACAAATAGGCATAAAAATCCTTTTTTTGTGTGTTACACTTCTAATTAACATTATAGTGTTAGTATTCTTTAATAATATCCATTATAATAATTATGGATATGCAATATTAGTTGATGTTTTTCCGTAAATCCAGCAATGAACATGTAACAAGGAACGTCATCGAAAAGAAAATAACATAACAGCCATTGCCTCATCCATGGTTAAACCAACAACTAATAAAATACCACTGTGAACATTATGAACACCCCCACCACCCGTCCTTGTTGGAGGACACTGAACAGACACCCCCCTAACTGACTGCAGGGGCAGAACATGGTTGTGATGATGAATTGGTGCTTGTGGGGAGAGTTGGCAGACAGTACCAGGAGAGGATGCTTTAAGTACATGTGATTATGCATAGCAGATGCTGACAGATGTTTGATATGTCTGCCTCTGCTGATTTGACTTTTGCACACATTACATATCACTTTGGTTTCATCTGCAGCACTGACAGTAAAATGCTTCCACACAGAACTTGAGCAAGTTTTTTGGCTGGTGGAGGACCAAGAGATGGCTCAGCAGCAGCAACACTCTTTTCTATTTGGTTGCCCAAATCCATGTGGGGAGTTTCAGCTAAGTTAATGAGTGACTGGAAGCTAT
>VUQG01020232.1:0-15952 GCA_015106755.1 Etia nguti
GGGGGTTAATAAAAAAAAAAAAAAAAAACCCACAACAGACCAGAGCTGACTGGCAGAGTTAGCCTCCCCTTTCTCAGCGACGTCCGACCCTGAGGAAGGGGAGGCGGAGGAGTGTGAAGAGAGGGAGGAAAGCAGAAAGAAAAGACAGATTTTTGTTTTTCTGAAGCAAAGGTACTCAAAAGGATTTTGATGGTAAATGAGTTCTGCATTAAAACCGTATGCCAAGTCCTGGATTCATGATTGTTTACTCGCTATTATTCACTTCAAGAATTTTCTAATGACGGTCTTTTACATCAGCGATTAGAGTGCAATTGAACAAAAAGAAAAATGCAGGTGTTTCTGGACCAAAAACACATTAAGGATGCAAACAGGTGGTAGCAATCAGCTTCTCGTCTGCAACACACTGTGCTCTTCTACAAATATTGATTCATAAATACTTTGGGACACAAAACATTACAGAGCGACATTAATCAGCTGCTTCTCCAGTGAGTTTCTCAGAAAGACTCCAACTGCAGGACCTTTCGACTTCAGCTGATGACGGCAATCCTCGCTCTTCTGCAAGGATTACCGTCTACTTCACTTGCTACAGTTTGTAGATAGAGTGGCAGAACATTTCCAAAAAAGGTCTCCAGAGTAGAGCGAGAACTGTCGCCAGCCTGCTGTTCATAAATGTTGCAATTGGTCTGGAGCGCAAAAAATAAGGCATGCTTTCTTTCAGCATTAAATATTAGCACAATTAGCATGTCGCAAACATTAATAATTTAGTTTGTGTGCTTGATTTAAATCAAGGGCCAATCTGACCCTATGTGTGGAAAATAATGCACGAGCATTAAAATAATAATGTTATAAAATATGCAAATTATTTGCCACAAAGGTGATAAGAACAGCAGCTAAGCATTTGTACTAATGAAAAAATCCCTGCACCCCAAATTCATGTCTGTGGACTAGAAACAAGCTGATCATTAGATATGATTTGCATTCTGTTTACAGCTGTCGTTCATTCCCAGCTGCAAACATAATGAAGCTATAAAACATAACTGAGCTCTATGTTAACAACTACAAAGCTTGACCTTGAAAATTATAACAAGGTCAAAGCTATTCATCTGGCCAGCTGTAAGAAACTTTCCAGTTAAAAGGGGAACAAAGCACATTATTTGCTCATACATGCATGAGTCCAAACATGCATGCATGTAATTATTAGCATTTAGGTGAAGAGTTTCTAAATCCCTCCTATCCTGCATTCAAGCGCCAAACACTCTCTCCCTCTTCCTCAGCAACCTCTCTTCTTTCCTCAGTGCTCAGTACTGAATGGGAGCTTAGCTGGTGTGTGTGTGTGTTTGTTTATGTGTGCTATGCGAGTGTGTGCGTGGGTGAGGAAGGAAGGAAGGAAGGAAAGAAGGAAAGAAGGAAAGAAGGAAAGAAGGAAGGAAAGAAGGAAGGAAAGAAGGAAAGAAAGAAAGAAAGAAAGAAAGAAAGAAAGAAAGAAAGAAAGAAAAAGAGCAAGCGAGAGAGCAATGATCTGCCAGAGAGCTAGACGAGGAGGAGGGAAGAGAAAAAGGGGATGAAGGTGGTGTGCGAGTGTATGGAAGGAGGTGCGTGTTTCTGCCGCTCCGTGTGTGAGCATGTGTGAATTATGCCTGCAGTTATCTACATGCGAGGCAGAGCATGAGTGAGAGAAAGTGAGCCAGCATGAAGGGCAAAGATTGTGTTTATGTTGTCCGTGTGTGCATGTGCGAATGTGTACTCATGCACGTCAGGAAACTGTGGTGTCCCTGGCTCTCCAGTGTTTACTGACAGGAAATGTTTGTCCAGGCAAAACGGAAGAAATCTTGCCGCCCCACATGGCAAACACTGGGAGAAGGGATACACACGCAGACGTGCATAGACGGACATGTAGGAATGCACACACACACACGCACGCTTGCAAAGAGCGTTTTTTTTAAAAAAGAAGAAAAAAAAAAAAAAGAGGAATCTGAAGAGCGCTCCAGTTTATGTGGTGAGGTGTGGTATCTGGTATTGGGGAAGTGGGAGTGACTGTGCTGGGCACTGACTGTTCTTTACTTCCCTCCACCCTGACTGCCAACACAAGCTCCAGCAGATAGAAAGTCAATACGCTGACCCCCTCTGAACCTGTGCGAGTGAGGCCAGGGTTTGATGGAATTGTCTACACTAATGCACACAAACTGACCGACTTCATTGCTTCAGCTATTATTTCTGTTGCTCCCTCTACGTTAGTACATTAAGAGATTGTCCAAGCGCATTACTGTTCTGTACACAGTGGTGGTGGTCCATTTACCATACATATCTATTATGCTTTGTAATTCCACCAATCTATAATCATCTATAATCCACTATCTTGTCATCTGTAGTTACAAGTTACTTTACAGATCAAGTATACAAACTGTACAGAGAGCATAAATCTGACTTTCTTAAGATAAATGATAAATCTGTCAAACCACTGCAGTCATTTCAACCTTTACTGGAGATTAACATAACTGAAGAACAACAATACTGTGAGACTCTGAAAGCTGCCAGCTCTCCCTGTACTTTGTTTTATTTCTGCGTATTTGTCTTAGACTGAAGATCGAAATACTTCAATATGCTCTGAGAAAATTCTTTGGATGACCTTTGAAAAATGCGATGTATTCTTGAAGATTAAATGACACAATGGCTGCCCAATGATATATGGTGACTGATTCTAGCATTTTTCAATCTTCATTTTCAGTCTTCTTTCACATTATAATGAAAGTTCAGTCGCTGCTAACCTTTGCGTTCCAATTTTTGCCCAAAAAGCAAACAATTTCTTCCTGCAGTTATACTCCAGCATCTTTGGTCTGCCTCAGACTGAAGCTAGTGACAATAGTCCAACTGAAAACTGCCACGAGGGAGAGTGGACAGCCTACAGCAAATCGGGAACTGGTTCATTTATGTCCCACAAACCCACATAGGCTCTAGAATATTTTGGGTTTGTCCAGACGATGAGACAGTACCTGAGCAACTGATAATAATGCTCAGGTACTTGGCAGAGAAAAAAAACATCCATCTATTCATCTTCTTCTGCTTATCTAATTCAGAGTTATGGAGAGGCGAGAGGCTAGAGGCTATCCCATCTGTCACAGGGTGAGAAATGGGATAAATCCTGGACCAGTCTATCAGAAGGCTAATAAGAAAAAAGACAGCCATTCACAACTAGCTTTTAATATAAAATGCAAGTCTCTGGACTGTGGAAGAAGCTGAAGCACTGGAAGAGGAACCCACGCTATCATGGGAAGGACATGCAAGTTTCACGCTCCACACAGAAAAACATAGACGGCTAGCGGATTTGAATCTAGGACCTTCATCCTATGAGTGCCAATCACAGCACCACCATAATGTGGTGAAACTAGGGAGAAACCTCTGAATGCCAAAAAGCCTGCACGCACATATGGACACATGCACAAATATCTTATCCTAACTGACACCCACAAACCCCTAACTAACCCACCCACCCTGTTCCCCCAGAGATAAGACTGAATCCAAATCTGTGGAAAAAAACTGCCATAACATAACAGCAATATTAGTTTGGAGTATAAAAAATTACCATTATTTTTGCCTGTGTAAAATCTTCAACATTAGAAGTTCTATTTTCCACCGCTGTTCATAATTAACCACATTTCCCTTTCCTTTTTCTGAATTAACAAACCGCTAACGCTTTTATTTACTTCTGAAAAAGTACTTTTCCCACCAAGTCCAACTCTAATAAGCAACACTGCCAGTTAGCTCTGAAGCTTTTGATGGATTCAATAAAGAAGTTATAACAAGAACGCTGTCTGCGGCAGTATTTCCGAGATTTACTTTCGGAACACTTGCCAAATGTGTGTTCCACAAATGAACAATGCTCCTTTCTGGCTGTCCTGCCTCATTTCCTTGTGATCTATGTTGACGTTGTTATGCATGTGTGTGGGTTTGTAAATTAAGGACAGCGCTGGAGGCGACATGGGCATGTGGGGGTGTGTGTGTGTCTGTTTACCAACACACACTTACACACACACACACATATCTTTCAAACAAGAATGATCTAAACAGGACGAGATGAAAGTGTTTTACCAGCATACGAGTATGTACGCAAATACACACAAACACACAGCAGGCGAGCTGTACCGGAAACCGTGAGCCACAGCGGCACAGAGAAACCAGGACACACGCACAAAGGAAAGTAAATCTCCATACCTCCTGTCACTCAAAACCTGCACAACAGCCAGAGCATCAAACACTTCCACATGCAAAACGCGAACCAGCGCAGAGAAAACTGAAAAGTTGCTCAAACTCTACTCACTGGCTGGCGAGGGGGTGCTGTATCCACTGAGAGGCAGTCCCGGCAGGGCTGGAGGCGACAGGCTCCCCAACATGTGGGGGAAGAAGTAGGAGTAGGTGGGCACGGGGAAGCCGTTGAGGTGGGGGCCCGGCACCGGGTTGCCCTTCCCAGCCATGATGGCTCAGTCCACCTACAAGTCACGAAAAGACCTCACTGGGGAAAAGAAAAAACCCTCACTGAGATGCAACAGCGCCACAGTTAGGAGTCAGTATGGATTCCTGTAAGGATTTAATCCCCCATAAGGATGCTGGGTAAGAAGATATTCCAACAGGCAAAGTTTGCAAAAAAAAAAAAAAATCTCCTTAAGGTTGAAAAGGTTGCCCTGAAAATGGCCACAAAATCCTATTGGTTTAGCGAATATGTGTGGGTGAGTGTGTCTGTGTGTGTGTTAAGGGCTGAGTTACTGAGGACACAAAAGATAAAAAAGAAAAATGGGGCAGAAGTATAAAGGAGGAATGCAGAGCGTTTTATCCTTCCTTTCTCTGGGGTTGTGAAACGACCTTATTTGCAAGAGGCGTTGGGAAGTAACGCGGCCATTCCTTATCTCGAAGATGAAGGCAGAGAAAGACAGGAGGCAAGTTGAGTCAAGAAGAGGTGCACTTTGATGGCAACAGTCAGGAGCGGCGATGGTGGTGATGGGGGTGCTAGTGGTTGTGATGCTTTCACGGGGACGTCATTCCACTCTTCAACTGCAGAGCGCTCCTAGGAAATGTGCAGATCACATGATGCCAGGAGAAAGCTCTTCTCCTTGAATGGGCCCCCTGTTCGCAGTTGCAGAGCCTCTGTCTAGAAAAAAAAAGAAAAAGAGAGAGAGAGAGAAAAGGAGATCATTTAGTGCTTCAATGGCAAGGTAAAGAGATCACTTCCCTTTGTACTTAAGTGTTTGAGCAAAACAGTGCTTTTCTTTTGACACTAATTAATGGTAATGTCTCATCTGAAACGTTACAAAAACACCCCATCCGCCTTAATTATCTAATGGAGTGTTAAAATTGCGAAGCGAGCAGTGGGTGTGTGATGTCTCCTCTCAGCTTTGTGCGCTCACGCACTCGCTCATTAACAGTGACAGAGTACAAATACTGTGGGAGGCGAGCCAAAACATAAATGAAGAGAGCGCCGCAAAAGAAAACTTTGCTAATTACACCAGTTGCAGAAGCCAGAGGTGAGACCCAAGGCGGCATTTCTGGGAACCGCTCGAGACTTCTGCTGCAGAGTTCGCTTCCAAATTACGAGCGAGACGTGAACAAACAAACCTGTAATCACCACGGAAAGCGTGAGCAGGCAAGAGCTCGCTGACATCTACACACCCGGAGAACAATTATCATAGAATGGTACATTAGCATCACAATATACACAGGGATATGAGAAAAGCCATTTATCCCAAACAGCTCATCGTAAAATGAGCAAACTTTTTTTTTTGTTTTTTTTTTACAAACCATAATGACCTTTTTATGAGTCAGTGGATGTAATGCATAGCAGTAAAACAACTCGAACGACACAGATGCCTCACAGAAGGAAAAGGAGCATGCGGAATGTGTCTTTGCACGAAGCAGGAATGTAGCACTCTAGCATGAATTACACCACGACATCATGGATGAACTCCTGTAAAGAGAGAAGGGTTAAGTCAGGCATGTTTGTGTGCCTGTTTCCACTTGTGTGGTGTACATAAAGCGCTGGGATATGACAGGAGAGGCGTGCACACAGCCCTGTACAGATTAATGACAAATTTAGGAAAAGGGGGGAAGAAAAAAACACATAATGAGGTGAAAAAAATAGCTTCATATAACTTTGGTATAGATAAAACAAGTCTAGATTCCTGAATCTGTTTTTCTACTGATGATGTCACTTGTCATGTTCCCCCACTGTCTCCATCATCATCATCATCATCATCATACATCATCGTAGTGCCATTTAGATGGTGATTGATTCAACTATTTACTTCAAATAAAATTGCTGTTTCTTCTTCTGTGTATTTGTATATACCGTAGATGCTGAGTGATCAAGGTTGGTTTGTGAACATGAGCCGTTTTCACAAATGTAATGTTTGCACGTTCATATGCACGTTACACGTACGTTTTAAACGCTCACCTGGAGGCAAAATGTTAAAAGTCGTACCTTTTCCTCTTTTTAGTGACCATGTAAACGTGTAATTTTAAACACTTTTCAAAATCATATTTACTACTAATAATTGTTTAGCTAATAAACCATTCATTGTTAATAGTTTCGCTGTAAATGGTAAAAATGAAACTGACATAAAGCTGACATATGAGTATAGGCAACATGGTGATGGAGTAGTTCTTTTCTCTTCACACATTTGGTCACATAATTCTTTGATTTTTACAAATGTATGCAAGTTTACTCACTACAGACTATGAGGTGGATTTTATGGCCTTGGACTTTCTCTAAGCTGCCTTATTTTTATATGCTTAGTGCCAAAGTGCTACGCAGTCATCCTGTCACAATGAGCTGATGTGTATGGTGGTCAGGAGATGAGCACATATATTAGCCTGAAAGCCTTTACAGTTTTTTTAAGCCCATGGGAGCTAGTTATAGTTTTATTTGCTTTTAAAGCCCCTCTTGACCTAAAAAAAAAATAGTTAAAAGTCACATAGTAGCCATCTCCATCAGGATATTGCTTCTGGTTCAGACTACAACACAACAATACGCATTACGAAACACTGCCTTGATACACTCTGAATTGAACCTTGCTGCAATAACGTAAAATGCAACAGCATTGCTGAAAGTGCACACTGAAGTGATGCAATGCCATATTTTTTTTTAATTTAATAAACTGAGGAGGCCACAAACGTTGAACCGATACTTTAAATGAGGAACTGCAACTCACCGGGACAATGGGAGACCCACAGACTGGAAATGGGCCACTTCATTCACCATTATCATTACACTGCCTCATATGGGCACCATAAAAAGTCATACTGAATGATAAGCGGGACCTAATGTTACTGTACACCTGCACCGACTCTGTTGTGCATTTCCTTTTTGCTGATGTTCCAGTAAATAAACATGGCTGCAGAATGACTGGCTTTGGTTACATTTCGTCAGGGATAATAACAGCATAGGCTGAGCTAAAAGCAGCCAAAGTTTCTGCTCACTTGTGTTTTGATTCATAGTTATGTTGGGCTGTTTAGAGAATGTAAACTGCCAACAACAGAAAGCATCCTATTCTCAAAATTGGGAATAAAGTTAAGGTCAGGAAACTACAAAACATCCAACTCATATGTGACATATCTAACCATACAAGTCACACAATACATACAACTAGTGAATTTTGTTGTCTTTGTTACTTAACAATCCCTAATAACAATAATCTAAATCCCAGTATTTGCTAATCCCAAAAACATTTAACACGGTGCGCTGTTTGTGAGCTCTTAGCATCAGAGCGTTTCCTGAATGAAGGAAGGAATGTCTGACGCTGAGAGCTAAAGAAAAGCATTTTCTGATGCATGTAAACAAAGTCTGATTGTCGCAGCTGAGGCGTTTCAAAGGCATTATACAATCAGTCATTTTTCCACTCATCCATGCATATTTGCAAGCGTCAACAGCTGGAGGCAGAACGTAGCTGACTACCTGGGTAATCCCCTCTGCCAGGACAGAACAATCAGAGGCAAAAGAGATCAAACACAAACCCCTCTACATGAGGAACTGAGACTCACCTGAGAACTTGTCTAATCTGCTGTGAGAGGTGCACATACCACAGTCAGGTAAAGCTGCCGACACGCATATCACAACTCTTGCAAACAGCTGTGAGCTCTGTGCTTGCAGTGGCTAGCATGTTAAATAACACACACTCCACTTCACCCAATCTGATCTCTCCTCCATCCCTTGAATCTCTGTGGCAGGTGGGTTGGGCAGTGATTTATGTGCATGATATGCCTGACACAGAGAGGTCATTGATGTGATGAAGATAGAAGGGGAGCCTAAATGTGTGCCTAATGCTGTACAGTTTCTGCTCTTTTATTGTGTATTTGCTCAAGATCTCAGACTGAAACTGAATTTTTCTGTATGGCACATAAAAAATTAACTCACCCATCTGCTACATTAATACAGCAGAAATGTGGACTGATGTGGAATAAAAACAGATATGGACAGAGTGCAAAAGTCTAACATCAAACAGTAATGCAACAGCAAAGCCAAGACAAATCCACAGAGACCGTGGGCCTAGAACTCAGCCCATTAATGTACATCTTCTTAAAGATTTTCTAAGAATTCCTCGCCCATATCTGCCAAACTCATTTTAAAATCCTCAAACGCAGACAGGCACGATCTAGTATGGAGGCCAGCTCCAGGGGGAATGTACAGTATGTGATCGCTTACAGTAGAAGGAAAAATAAACAAACATTCTGGGTCACTTGGTCTTAACTATGTTTGGCATGTAGCAGGCAGAGGGAAGAAAGGGTTAGAGGTCATGAGAGAATGTAATTGGATGTGATGGAAAACACTGAATTAATAATCAGAAAAGCCAGCAAATGGCAGCACGAGGTCCGGGCGGACAGCAAACACAGCAGACACGACCAAGGGAGATGGTCAATGCGAATATATTAAGTATAGAGAGATTCTGTTGAGTGCATAAACATAGATGTGAACTATACATACACACAAAGTTCAAGGAGTTCAGAGTTGGAACGTAAAACAGACACTGTTTTTTTTCCCTTTCTTTTTTCCCCCAAGACCTTGCACATGGACACAGCAAAGATACCAGTGAGTTTAGAGAAGTTAGCCACATGTTATGATAATGCCACACAAAGCATAATTAAAATTGATCTACCCATCTTACAACAAACCTGTGATTACGGTAAAGGCTCTTTTTAACTAAATTCTAAACGTACGCAGTGCATTGTGGGGATTTTACCAGTCATACAAAGAACAGGTTACAAAAGCAAATACTCTACAACCATAAACACTGCATCAGCTCAATTACTCGCAACAACACCTGCTACCTTATGAATACTTTGCTGCGTGCATGTCAGCGAAATACGGCTGATTTGTTGCACGTTCTGACAGAAATACTGCTACATATATGCTTTTACATTTATAACCGCCTTTAGGTGCTTCCGCTACGGCACAGCTCTTCACTGTTTAACATTCGCACAGATGAATTCACTGCAAAAGGCCTAAACAAAAAATGGGTATGGCTTCGCAGTGGCACATGTGACGGAAGTCACTCAAGCACAATGCAGTAAAATTTTTATGAGGACAGCAGCGTGGGTGGATATACACGTCAGACGTGAGTGCAAACAAGCATGTGTGAAGATATGACTGTGTACATATTATACTTTTTCAAATGTCACTTACTTGCTGTCATATAAACACCATTACTATAGATAATGCTCATATTAAACACGGCTAAAGTTTCAACTAATGAGGTCAGCGTATGTGTAAGCAATCCCTGTGAATCCAAAGCAGAGGCAGTTTTTTCTATTCCAAGCTCTGTATGAAGTAAATAAGAGGAAAAATATCAGGCACACAGCTCCAGCTGTGTACAGAGCAGCTCCTCCAGTTTCCTGTTTAAACCTTCTGTTTGTGAGGAGCAGCCAATCAGGAGAAAGCTGGCTTAAAAGGGAGAGGAGCTATAAGAGCTTGTTTCAGACAGTGAAGACTACGTACAGGAGTGTACAAGAAAAAACACATGCTTATGTAATATATCAACAAGTGTGTGGGTATAAGGAGGCGTTGTGTGTGCTCACGCGTACAGCCTATGTGGCATGTGATTATTGAGGTTTGTCTGAGCGCTAAATCACATTTGCACATCTTTGTGCCCCGAGGGAGTTTCTACAGTACACTGCATTTACTGTATATGACCAGCTCAGATGGGAGGGGTTTTGCATAAAGAGCAGACCGCATGTTTGGTGAGGTCCAGTGAAAGGGGTGGGTGCTGGCTGATTATGATGTAAACAGAAACAGATTACATGTGGAATCTTTCTCAAGTCTATTCTGGCAAAGTAAACTCAGATAGAAAATTTTAAAAGACCCTTCATTAACATACTTACATTATTAATGAAGGCTGTTCATTTACTGTGCATCTCAAGAACATTCTCATATTTTTTCCCCGACCACACTAAGAAGTCTGTGATTGTTCCCAGTGTAAACATAATCCGGGAAGACTGCTGCCTCTAATCACCCTACTTCTAATTCTAAAGCACTTTAAAATGTCTAATAAAAAGGCTTCAACGGGACAAAAGTGTAGTGAGACACGCTCTGTTTCCATTTACCTATTACCCTAATAACCTGTTATAACAATAGAACACCCTGTTCTCAAAGCACAGGCTTGGTCGTGCTTCCTGGAGTACAATAGGATGCAGAGCCTTTAACTATCAGGCTACTCTCACACAGAACCAGCACCCAGTTTTGGATCAAGACGCATGAACCCGCTCAACTCTCTACTATTCAGATTAGGCTTAAAACATAGTTAGGGCTCAATCAGGTGACCCTGAGCCGTACTGATCCTTAGCTAAGCTGCTATAGCGCTGGGCTTTTGGGTGGACTTCCTACTGAGGAGCTGTAATCGTGCATTAATATGTCGCTACTGCGCATCATTAATTTGTGTTTTTTCTTCTCTCCCATGCTGTACCTGTCTGCTAGGCTCTGGAGCTCAAAGTTTATTTGTCGTTTCCAGCTTCTAGTTTTTCTCACTGTGCTCTCACCTCTTCCAAGGAAGGTGGCAAGGAAGCTGACTTGTTTTGATACTATATAAATAATAAAAGAATTTAATTCAAACAGAAAATGCTAAATGAGTGGCTCTTTCATACAAAAAACCCCCAAAAACCTGTGATGCGTTATCTGAAGTGCTGTCGCGGAAGTTTGGAGAGTCAGTAATTCATGTTTTCTGGCCAAACCACCACACAGCAGAGTACTGCTACTTTTATATACAGTAGCTGAAAGGGTACATGATTACATCCACCTCGCTGCTTCTTCCACCTGCATAGTTTTGAGACGGTCAGAATCGCAGCTAGCTGATGCATTGTGGGAGAGCGAGCAGGAGGTGGGAGCTACTTCTCGATGATGATGGTCAGAAGGTGTGGCGCGAGAAAGCTAAAGGGTGCTAAGTGCACTTCTAAAGGTGGTGAGAATCCTCAGCTGTTTTGACCAAGGCTCCCTGTGGGGTGAATCCACTTGTCAGAGGAGCAGGCTGCGTGACATTTCTGCCTCACCTCAGAAAGGTCAGCCTTTAATTATCTCAAATGCCAACAAGCACTGCACCTGCAAAAAAAACAAAAAACAAAAAAAAATAAAACCCAGAGACGAGCTGAGCGCTTGTCAGGGTAAGACGGTGGCCTGTTTTCTTCACGCAAAATGAGCGCGGCTGTGGCTGTCCGTGCAGAACTGGACCATCTGCCCACCTGCGTGTATGCATGCAGACTCACAGCCAAAGCTCGCACAGGCACAGACAAACCCTGACAGATGCAGACACACACACACACACACACGCATTCTCTAACTGTGTCAACCAAAGTCACTAAAACCTACAACTAAAGTTGCTTGCCAAGCTACCCTTTAAATAAGATGAAGCTGGTTGAATCCCTGGAACACCGGCAACTTCCGGGAACACTGATGTAAAAATAGGCTGCTGACAGTACGTGTAGACAGATTATGGAGCTATAGATAGACGAGTAACATGGGCCAGTGCTTCTGCTAAATATGGGTAGGCCATGCGACGTAAACTCGCATCACTTTCTGTTAATCGATACAAAAACTAGGCATGAGTCAGAGGAGAAGTGAGCGTCTGAAGACTAGAAAGCTGAAATATATGCAGCGAGAATGCAGTTGGTGTCAAAACTAAAACTACAGGCATATTTATCAGCGGATGACTCAAGTGTTTGCATTTGAGTGACTCACTGTAGTTTCAACTTTGTTGATATTTGCAGGGGCTATGGTAACAGAAAGCTCCCATACCTGCATAAACACCGTCCTGTACGCTTCAAACTCTGCCTCACACACACAAAAACCAACATCGCTGCCCAGAAAATCCCACTTGAGCTCAAAGGAGGTCGGAGAGACAAAGGGCCATAGATCATCCGTGTGGACGGCGTGTGGCGAGCTCCTTGTGTCCAGGTTTTTCCACCATTTTTCTCTCGTTCTGAGAAAACATGGAGGGTCGGTCCCTATTGTTTACACAGCTGGCTCCATGGAAAGGATTGCCTAATATGAAATATGAAGAGTGGAGAGGTGAGCGAAGGAGAGTTGGGAAGAAAAGAGAGAAGAGAGCCAAGCGAGAGAGGTGTGGTGGTGGTGGTGGTGATGGTGGGGGTAACACACCGTCGAAGAGAGAGAGGGGGACGGCTAAAGGCGCTCTGAAGTGCTGAAGTGGGAGACACAGGAAGTGAGTAAATTTAGACAGAGAGAGAGAAGAACTGGAAGAGGAAGTGAAAAATGGAAGGAAGAACACAATATGGCAATCGTGCATCTGAGAGGAGAAGACACCATGCGGACAACTAAATGAGGAGAGAAGAAAGAGCAAACAGAACACGGAGCAGAAAGCCCTGAGGTTTCCTCGTGGTGAGGGAGTCATGCCTCCTGCGGTCTGGGGTCTGCAGTGCATGTTATTCTTGCCCAACAGTCGCACACTGCTTCCCTCCATTCAGTCATGCCTCACAAACCATCTGGCAACTGTCCTGCCGATCCCTTCTTCTAAGCTCTGTCACTTGCATCTTGTATCTGACAAAACGTGCCCTCTTTGAACGACACGTGAACGCAAAAATGACTACACTATTTTAAATCTGCGCCACACACAGATTTAGTGTATTTTATTTATTTTTTTAAGATAAGTGCAGTGCTTTCAGAAATTTCTGTGAATTTGGATTAAACTGGCTGGATCCTATTCAGAGTATAAGTGAGTCATGCCATTTGTACAGTCAGAATCATTTTAAGAGCAGATTGCATTTCTCTGCTGAATGGTAATAACACAAACCGCTGTTTTGGAAAGGGGAAAGGAGCAGAGCTCAAATCTATGTGTAAGCAAGTACATCAGCGTGCATGTGAGAATGAGAGCGAAGTGGCTTCCTTCGCCTAGTTTCAAACCTGTTCCAGGTAGTGGAAGAGGCTTCACACAAATTAAGTCTATTCTTCTTCTTCTCAGAAATATAGTCAACACCCACCACCCGCTGACACACACACATATCTGTAGTATATCTACAGTCAAAATACTTCAAAGACACGTGCACCGTCGCCAAGGCATCCGGATCTATCTATTCACATAAGGGAACAGAGCAGCGCTGCCTCAAGAGGATGTTTCAATCCACTGTGCTGGTACTTTTTTGTCTCCGTCACCTTAGTGTACCTATCCAGGATATCGGGCTAACAATGTTATGTGAAACACTCCAGCACATTTCAACACAGAACATCCAATGACACGAGAGCAAATGACGCACTAAAGCACAGGGCCCCTTCCTGTTTATACTGCTTGCTTGCCCACTGGAGGATCAAACAAGATCTGCTCCTCTGAGCGGGTGTGCCCCCTTTAACAGTCTGTCGCTCCTGCAGCAGCTTCACAGACAATACCAGGATTAATAGTTAGACATTTTATTTAAAAACAATTCTGGTCTGTTGAGGTGTAAGAAATAATCAGCATTTTAAGTATAAAGTGAAATGACTCTTTGCCCAAATTAACACTTTCCTCTGCCAGTGTGTAAATTTGTGACTGTAAACGCACTCATGCATGACCACAATTCTGCATAGGAGTGTCTATCTGAGTGTGTGTGTGTTTGCTGCAGTCACGATTCTGAAAGTGCGATTAGTTGATATCAAGTAGTGTGCATATACAAGGCGAGTGCGTGTGTGTGACCACGTGCATGCATGGAAAAAAGCCAGTTTGACTCACCAAACTAAGTGTCACTGTATTTCCACCAGGCTTGTTGAGTCTTGTTTACAGACAGCTTTTTTCAATTACTTGAATGATCTCCCATAGTGTTTAGAACTGCGCGTGTGTGTGTGGGCATAGTCATTTGCTTTTCACACTTACAGTAATACAGTAAATAAGGTCCTAGTGCAGGCCACTGATAACAGATCAGACTTTATACCATATCAGCAAACCCAGAGTTTTAGATCAAGGTCAGATATCTGCATCTAGTTTACTTGTTCACACTGCTGCTCATCATTACCTCACATAAAGAAAGGTGTTTTTGATGAATAATTTATAAGAAAGTCACATAAAAACATGCAGCGGCTACACTTCTATTATTTTTGTTGCCAAACAATAACCACACTAAATAAAGAACCCACAATAACACAAGGAGCTGTTCTGGTGGGTTGTGTTATTAGGAGATAAATGTGATTCAAATGTGCTGATTTTGAACAGATTCATGAGTCTCAAGTTGAGCCAAGCAGGACTGGAATGCTTCAGATCTTGACCGACAACCCCTCCAGTTACTTATGAGTTCTGAGTGTTTCCCTAAAGTTGACAGCAGTAGGTCGATCAAAACTCGTTTTCATTGTTTTGATTGCACTGACAATAAGTTGTTATCAGATTGAGCACAGTTTCCTTCACTCCACCCATTTTTCCTGTTATCTGTTCTACCCACAACCCCAGCCCTACGCGACATTTACACACCTGGTGAAACAGAGCAGAGGAGAAGAAGTGACCACCAAGCATGACTCACAATGACAGCCAATTTGGGGGGAAAAAAACAGTTGCCAAGAAAACCAAAATGTGGACAAGTGCTGTCACAGGAGAACTTGCAAGTGTGGCATGGTTTGATTGCACACTGGGAGGGAGATTAGGAACAAGACTGCACTGAGAATGTAAGTGGAGAACTGTAAACACTAGCCCAGAGAGGTTATGTAACCCAACAGCAAGCAATACTGATGAACCACATTGTCTCATCTTATACCTTATATAAGGTATTGAAAAGTCAACATGACCCTAGCAACCCCAGCAGGAGGTTTATCAGACACTAAAACATTGCACAATAGTTCGACAATTCTTACAGGCACGATTGCACAATAATCTCATCCTCAGCTGTTTTATCTTCCATTCTGGTGATTGCAAGGTAAACAGAAAGAAAGAAAGAAATATAGCAAACATAGTCATCTACCATCCATGTGTGCTTTTCTGGCCTACAGAAGCCTCTGCCAGATGACATCACATTACACTGGAGCAAAAGTTAGGGCGGGTGCCAGACAACCCTGAGTCATTTTGTCCGAGACCCCTTTGTTGGCAGCCCCTCTGCATCGACAGACTGGCTCCATTCAAATGAATGAGGGCACGGCGTTTTTTTTCACCTTACACTGATCACTTAGTGATGTCATTCTGTGTTTAGAGTGCAGACTTAGGTTGAAATTTCTATGTCAACTGCATGCTACAGTATAGGATCATCAGCCTTCCATCACAGTGCTGCCCATTGCCCAGGGCAATCTGAAAAACAACCAGGCCTACAGTTGCACTATGTGGTGCACAGGGCAATCACTTAGAGCATTTGCACATGTGTTTTCATGCTTATATGAAGAGAAGAGTAGAGGCAGAGGTTTGTGGGTCAGGCCATACACAGATTAAGCCCCATAAAGTGCAGGTCATCATGATATGACCTCTCTAGGACACATGCATCACTAACCCAACGCTGTCTAAATGAAAATGGCATTTCTAGAATG
>VUQG01020233.1:0-12898 GCA_015106755.1 Etia nguti
TGCTCATGGTGGATGGATTTGCTGTGTTTTAAGATAAATTGATTGCAGTGATACCAATTATTGCCTTTGGGAAACACTTAGTGCATGTGATAAGTGTTCCCGTGGGGTCGTATTTATCTGGGGGGCACTTGTTTTTTTTTTGTTTTGTTTTTAAAGCAACGAGCACCTGTTTTCTTCTGGTGAGAGCAAGCTACCAGGTGATTGTTACGCTGCTGGCAGGTTGCACCATTAAAGGTACCTTGTTGGTCGTTGGGGACCTTTTATGGTGATGTTTTAGTTTTATTGCAAACCTTTTTTTTTTTTTTCTTTTAAAATAATCAACTTTAATGTATCCTGGCCGATATTGACCCCTTTGTCCCGTCTAATCTGGGCTCGTTCCTGTAAGAGCTCTGGGTCTGAAAGTTTGTACAACTAGTATAGAGGCCCTTGGTGGTTATTGTGTGGTTTCGATCACTACATAGGCACAGCTGACAAGATTTTGGTAGAGACCTGTGCAGCCACTCACCAATACACTGGATTGTTTTTTTCCAAAAAGGTAAAACAAAGGAACAGTATTACAAGAAATGAAGAAAAGTACCAATAGCTGATTTGCATTTCCAGCTTCAGCTGTTGGGGCCGACCCCATTCCATGAAGTTGACTAATGTACAATAATACCTATCTGCGGGTTCACTGTAGAGGAAGGTTGGTGCAGTGGATGGGGGGTGATAGAGTCCCACAGCACTTGAGCCCCATAGTTCTTGTGTTGATGAAAGATTGGTCTTTATGGTTCTTTGTGGATTATCACAAGATAAATGAGGTGATGCTTATTCTGGTGCCCAGGTCAGAAAATTCCTGGACCGGTTGGGCACTGCCAGGGCTATTGGCAAATTCCCTCAACCTGGATTGAGGGGCAGGAATGGAAAGACACAATCCACAACAGTCTGCATGCTTTCCAAGCCAGTGCTGTCCGTGCCAGACCACTAGGACCTCTGTCATGGTGTCCGTTGTGTCTTTCCCATTAGTATAGTTGGGTACTTTCATGCCAGGTTCCAGTGTTTCTGAGGTTGAATTTGTATTTCCAAGTCTTTCCCTTGAGTTTCAGCATTAAAACTGCTCTTGAGTTCTGCATTTGGTTCCTATAGCAAACCTTGTTGCTCTTTCTCTAGCTACATACAGTAAGCAAACAACATTAGTTCAATCTTAGTGTGTCACTAACAGTTTGGAGACTCTGATAATACTGTCATTTTCATGCTCCCTCAGGCCTCCTGTGTTGGGTCAACATTCTCTCCTTCGCTCCCCATCTGCTTTTTTGTGTGTGTGACTTAACCTCACCCTTATGTATCAGGGTTGGGAGTCATTTTGGATTTCAACCCTTTCCACACTCCTCACACGGGGGGGGGAATGAGCTCACCTGTTCCTTATCATCTCATCTGCTACCACTACCATAAGGAACAGGTGAGCTTTGCCTTTGGTCGTCGTTAGATCGTTAAATGAACAACAGTGAAGCTGGAGCCATTGCACATTGTGTTGCTCTTCTTTTTCCAGTGAAAGTTACTTTTGTCTTCTGCACAAATTGTCTGGAGACCAGAGAGGTGGCATTCACGTTTGAAGAGAAAAGGAATTGTGGATTTGTTTATCTGGAACCCCTGCACTTCACTAACGGAGACCCCTTGCTTGCTATACTCATGTGCTTGTAAATTAACTTGTTGAACTGCATTTGAGTCCATTCTGCGTGAGTTGTGACACTCGTGATTTATAATGTCAGTTTGTAACTAAAATTACAACAGTCTTTATTTATTGTACTATTGTAAGGTGACCTTGAGGGTCTTTAAAGGCACTTATGAATAGAATGTATTATTATTATTATTATCCAAAGACTAGGAATTAAATGAATTTGTACTGAGTACATAGGGAGCATGAGGTCTGTAGCTAGTGTTTCACCATTCATTTAGTTTTAGAGACTGGACTTCACAAAAACAAACAAACTTGAATACTTCAACAACTTCAATAGTGTTTAAAAACAGGAAAAATGAATTTGAAACCAAACAAATAAATATGGAGCTGAAATAACCCCCCTAATTTATTCAAAATAAAATCATTCATTTGGGTTTTTAACATTTTCCCCATTTTAAATAGCAAAACTTAGAATTTTAGTTTCAAAGTTTTGACCCAATGTAGCTTCATACGGGTCCCTTTGCTATCCCCATCTGCCAACTGAATCCGCTTTTGTTGGTCTTTTAAGTTTTTTTTTCTTCACACTGTTGCAAAAGTGCTGATTGGTTCTTTTTTTTTCTTTTATATTGTAGATATTTGTCATAAAAATGATATAACGCACATCGACACAAGTGCTGTTGTATAGATAAATATATACATTTGAACTGAACTTTAAGACTCTAGGCATGTTTTCAGAATACATGAACATCCCACGGACCTAGATGTAGAACATTTTTATAAATATAATTTTTAATTTGAAGCCAAAGAAATTACATTCCTATAACCTCAGTACACTATCAGCCACGATGATGTTTTGCATAAACTCTGTAGATTTATCCTTTAGTACCATGGTAAAACAGATTTATTCAGATTAGGATTTCAAGTCAAATGAGTTTTTTGGGGGTCTTTTGTTTTTTCCCCCCTGGTGAAGTGACACGCAAAAATAGTTCACTCAGTGTAATACAAGAAAATGAGTTAATGACACAACTTACAAATTTGCATAAGTTTTTCTTTCTCAAGGTCCAGGGTTTCCAGACGAGGTGGCATAAATCCACTTCTTAAAAGATCCTTTTGGGTAATTTCATCAACAGACCATTTTTAACACCACAACCACAAATCAAATCATGTTATAGCTGACTGTTTTCTGAAGGATGAGCACACTTGGATACTTCGCAAAAAATAAAGAAAAAGAAAACATCTGCTGGCCTCCTATGTATGCAACGTTGAAATTCTCTGTGCGGTTGTTTTGTTCACCAGCAGGCTGCTGAGGTTGCCCATAGATACAATGGAATACCCCGACTTCTTTGGAGGAACAGCTAGAGACGGATGATGCCCAGGCGGTTGGCAACCTGTGTCTCGAATGAGGCCATAGGTACTTTAGTACCTGTTACTGCAGCTGCTACATTATTATTAAGAGTCTGGAAAGCATTTTTTTTTTTTTTTTTTTAAATTGGGTTCATTTGTGACTGATGACCTAATCACAAACACCTGTTGAAATGATAAAGACCACTCATGCAGATTTATACAGCAGAAATAGTAACGTTTCTTTCAGTTGTTGGAGTAGGAGAGCCTTTAAGCCTAATACTGATCCTAAAATGCAGACTATGAAACACAGGCAGTGTCTAACCTAGGACACACCAGTTCTACGTGCAGAATGTGAATTAACATATGTACATTTGCAAAACTAAAAAAGGAAAATTGAGAGTATAGGAATATCTTCACAGCTATGCTGTGACATCGCACCAGCTGTTTGAAGTCTGATCCCCATGTTTTCATAAAAGGAATGAGGTGGAGAACAACAAGAAATGCATTTAAATAGGTCCACAGCATTCCATTTAAATGAAGAACAATGATATCGGGTCAGAACAAACTCCTGAGGTTCAGTGTCGAGTTCAACCTGTGGACAGACTGTCCAGTCCACTACAGCGGCTACAGTGTGGAGAGCAGCAGGCCTGTGCACTCCCAGTCTCAGTCTCTCCTGCTGTCGTGCACAAAGCCAACCTTGCTGCCCACCAACCTCCTCACTCCAGCTTGCGTTAGTAAAGGCTCCAGGCCTGCTGATGCAGATAAAGTGATGAAGAGGTAGAGGATGAGGTGGTGAGTTCGCGAGGGCCCAGCTGCTTTCCACACACACACATTCAGTCCAGCTTCTCCTTCTGGACCAGCTTAGGAGCGTCTACAAAGTCACGTCCATAAAAGAGGATAAGCCCACCCGTTACTGCACTGGCTGTCCCCCAAAACAGGACGTAAGCCAGCGTCTCAGTCCACGTGTCACCTGACAGGAGACAACAGGTCATACTGCGTCAGTGGAGGAAATTTATTTTGCATTCAAAAAATGTTCTATTTTTCTTTGCACACAAAGGGGTTTGTGCATGATGGAAAATCATTTTAAAATAAACTTGTTATTGAAAGTTTACTGCAGTTAGTCTTACCGGCCATTAGAAGGCAGATTATACACATGGAAAAGGCAACAACCATGATAATGGGCAACTAGAAGGGGACAAAAAAAGAGAGCAGTGTCACATTAAAGACATCCAAAAAACAAAATGTTATGAGTCTAGCTTCTTGATCTCTTCTTACTGTCAGAAACTTCCAGTCCTTGGGGTCACGCAGTGGAGTGGTCCAGTCAGCTTCATCGACAACATAGTTCCCCAGAAATAAATCGATGGAATCCTGCAGGAAAAACAGCCCACCTGAACTTCTTTGCAGTGACATCATTACAGGTAGGCTCATCTATATGAATTAAAGTTTTTATAAAAGGATAAACTGCTGGATTGTGTTTTGTTGCAAAAGCTTTTGCAGTGACTTTAAAGTATTTTTGTATGCAGGTTTAAGATTTTACCGATGTGACTACTGATCTGTAGAATGCAATAAAACAGTTTTTGTTCCTCGGGCTACGTCTGTTTAAAAAAGAGCAGGTTTACACTCAGTGTAAAAGGAAAGATGTTTTTAAGGGGATCAGAAGTTATTTCACTGAAGTGTCTGTGTAGGCCATCGAGGTCATGGCAGTCTTTTGAAGACTTTACCTCTCATCCAAGAGGTATCTTCTTCATACTGGACTGTTGTTAAAAGAGGGAACGCTACACAGTGGGGAAACATGACCCCGTCTCTGAGCTTTTCTGAGCTCATATTTTTCTCAGTTTAAACATTTTTCTATGTTTCATTCGGAATAAAAAATATGGCTTAATGAGATTTGCAAATCATGCATTCTATTTTTATTTACATTTCAGTGTCCCAACTTTGTTGGTTTGGGATTGTACAAATCTCCACACCATCAGTGCTGAGCAGTGCTCGAGTTCTGCTGCTCATGACCTGATTTTAAAAGAATATATGCCTGTAAAGAGAACTCGTGCTGCAACAGTCCGATTACTTCTGAAAATGACCATTCTCCACACGGTTGTGGGAGTAGTTATAAGTAGTAACATAATGATGATTACGCAAGAGTCATTAGTAGCTTGTATTATTGTGATATTGCTGTAGTATCTAATGGAACAGATTCTGTTCAGTTTGCAGTATTGCATTTATAGTATTCATAAGATTAATGAATGTAAAAAAATAAATAAATAAATCACAAGTCCACACTAATAAAGTAGCATTTAACAGGATGACAACCTGTACCCACCAGTGACGTGCGGTCAGGAGAGGTCATCATGGAAACAAAAATAAAATATATAATAATCAAATCAATTAAATAGTTCAATTTATCAAATGGTTTGAACTATAAACTAATTTTCCATTTAAGTTGAACAACTTGGACTATTTTTATTAAAAATTGCTGAATTTTTGCATTTCTATTCAAATACAGGGAACAGATGCACAGTGAGGCAGCAGGAAGCTGAGCCTCACCTTGGATTGCCACAAACTGTGCCCTGCCATGCAATGAGGCACCGGGTGAGACAGGCAGTTCTTTTGCCTCAAGGTAGGGGGCACTCGTGAGTCCACGGTGCAAAAAAGTAACAAACATTTTTGTCCAGAAGGATCATGGTAAATGGTAAATGGACTGGTTCTTATATAGCGCTTTTCTACTCTTCTGAGCACTCAAAGCGCTTTACACAACTTGTGCATTCACCCATTCACACCCACTCATACAAGCACTTCTAAACTCAAGTGCAAACTAATGTACATTCACACACATTCATACTCCGATGAACGCATCGGAGAGCAATTTGGGGTTAGTATCTTGCCTAAGGATATTTGGCATGCAGACTAGGGGAAGCCAGGAATCGAACCACCAACCTTCCGATCAGTAGATGACCTGCTCTACCACCTGAGCTACAGCCACCCCACATCAGCGGGTAAAGGTAAGTAAGGTAAGACCATAATAACGTTTTTTAAACAGTTTGTATGTGTAAAGAATGCTGATATGAAACATAACCTGTTAACTGCTGCCAGTCAAATGGGAGGAAGGACTGGCTCAATTTGTGGCAGCAGCAGGTAGTAGTGGCGCTTCTGGTCTGCGGCAGCAACTACTGCTGCTGTGATCATGTGTTTCTATTTTAGAAAGCAGTTGTCATTGTTGTATTAGACTCCATGGAGCATTTCCATCTGGTGATTTCTGTATTAATTCATAAGGTTTTCATAATTAATCTCTCAACATCTGTCTCGACTGCTGCCGCTGTGTGGGGCACTGGGACAGCTACCACTGACTTCCCACTGTGTGTGTGTGTCTGTGAGGTGGACACCGGCAACTGGGAGATTAATGAAGAAACCCCAATTGAATGCAGAAATCATGTAACTAAATGCTACTGCCGGCGAGTCTAATGCAACACTGACGAAAGTTTTATATCAAATGTCCACAACAGCAGCAGCGGTAACTGCCTCAGACACCGGAATGGAAGGCAGGAAGTGCCTCTACTAGCTGCCACGAATTGAGCCAGTCCTTCCTGTTAAATGGTGAATAATTTACTCTGTTGTGTTCATATATTTGTAAATCTGATTCTGATGGAGTCAGTGCCTCACCAGCCACGAACCTCACTGCACGTCACTTGTACCCACCTGTCTAAACCCATCAGAGAAGTTGTTTTTGTAATATCGGATCATTGAGTTCCAGCCATCCATCAGCAGTCCCCAGTGTGTTCTCTTTCCCGTCCTGAAATATTAACATGAAATTCAGCACCATTACAAAAAGCAGCAGCATTTACAACTATTTTACCATTTTAATAACTGTTAAAAATACATAACTCAAAAGTAAAATTAATGAGCTTATGAACGCTCCCCAGAGGAGAACCTATCACCATTTAACTTTAAGAGTGTTTCTTTAAGAGCAAGATCCAATTTGGGTTTTTTGCCCTCACACAAAACAAACTGTACTATTCTGATGATGTGTGCCTAATCTTTAAATATTAGACTTCTCAGCAGGCTAGAACCACCAAGACTAATTAGCAATAGCAACAGTTGCAAAGATCAGGCAGGACGCTCTTCCCAATCGCATCCCTCTAGGTCTTGCTGTCATTGCCCTCGTGAGCACTTGAAGTCTCCCAGTAGGACAACAGAGTCACCAGATGGAACACCCTCGAGGACCCCATGAGTGACTCCAAGAAGACTGGATACTCTTAACTGTTGTTCAGGCTACTTTCCCACCAGAAAGGTGACATTCCATGTCCCAGTAGCCAGCCTCGATAGCCGTGGATGGATTCCCACACAATGCATCCAACCCTAAGGCATCTCCTGTGGGTGGTGAACCTACAAGAAGGTGGGTCATTTTCCTTCTTCGGGTTGGCAGGGAACAATGGCCCGGCCACCAGGCGTTCTCTGTCAAGCTCCTTCTCCAGGCCTGGCTCCAGGGTGGGGCCCCAATAACCCTATCCTGGGTAGTGTATACAGGTCCCTTCTGTCACTGATAGGAATCAGTACAATTTACTGTTCGATATGTCTCTGCCCTCACCTATGGTGACAAGCCCTGGATAGTGACCAGAAGAATGAAATCACAGATACGAGCAGTGGAAATGAGCTTTCTCTGAAGGGTGGCTGGCCTCTCCCTTTGAGACCCTCTGAACTCCTCACCCTATCTCAGAGTACGGTTGCTTCTCCTCCACATTAAAAGAGCCAGAGGAGGTGGTTCGGTTATCTTGCAAGGAGGCCCCCTGGAGGAGGTGGCTGGGAACAGGGAGGTCTGAGCATTCTTGCTTAGGCTGCTGCCCCCACAACCCAGCCATGGACTACCAGAAAAAAATGGATGGATAGAAGGAACAGTTGTACAAGGGTAACTCGCATATCATTACAAAGAGACCCACACTACAATGTCTTTATTCTTCAAAGCCAGGATTTTAAAAAAGAGGTGTCCCTGCAGGGATTTCCAATGATGAAGCCATCACTTCATTCCTGTGCCACAACCTCAGGTGTCTCTGTCACTTACTCGTCTGCATTTCCACACACGCTACGGCACCAAATTTGAAAGAAAACATTAGTTAATCCATCAGAATTAACAGAATTTCTCCTTTAGATGCTTATGAGGAAAACCTGCAAGTCAGTTTGACTGAACAGCCTCTTTACTATTAAATGTTTGGATACAACTTCAGCAAGACATCGTTAAACTACTCCACCTGTCTTGGTGTGCAGTGTTCATTCTATCCAGGGTGCTAAAAGCTCAACACGTGTGAACCACAAAGCACTTTTAGAAAGATTTTTCTGGAAAGCAGTTCCTGCCTTTGTGTTGCTCTTCCTTGAACATCAACACTGACTCACTTTGAGCTGAAATGCGACGAGTACAAAGAAGTTTCATGAATAACACCGACACATTTTATTTAATATTTTTTTCTCTCAGCCTCTTATCATTCATGATTGTCTTACTAACAAATGTTTTGGGGGTTTTTTTCAATTTATATTTTTGGATGAATTTATTTTCTCCATTTTATTTTAATAAGGAAAACAGTCTTTACATTGGGTCTGATGTTGCTAGTCTCTTCCTCACAGAGACATAACATGTTCATTAATTACTGTATCAGTTCTCGATAATACTCAAAGCCAAGATATTGGTATCCTATTGGAAGTGGAAAAGGTTTGATCTGTGGATCTCCATCTACAATCCATACTGCAAATCTCTGCAGTACCTTTTGAAGACATCATTTATTTTGGCTTTTCTGGGAGATATTACTCTGTGTTCAATGAAGACATGAAAAGCATAACAGTTCACTTAATTTTTTTATTACAACTGTAAAGACTCCTTATATTTTAACTGAGTACAAGCAACTGGATACATCAGTCAATAGCGATCAGATTGATTGAAATGGAGAAGACTGCAGCACAAAAGTCAGAAACGAACTGCTAAAAAAGAAATAGCTACATAGAAGAAAGACCAAAAAGTCATGGGTGTTTGGTTCCACCTCATTATGGAAGAAAAGACTATCTGTTCTGATGGCAGAACTTGAAGACAGGTAAGGATAAAAGAAAAACTTGGTCTGACAAATATGCAGGTAAGTTAGCATGTATTGTAGATATAATTTAGGTGTTTGCTGTGTGAACACTCACCTAGTGAAGTCAGTCTTTAAGGCACCAGTTCCAGCATACTGCTTGGCACATGCATCAGCATTGTCTGCCCAGGCTGTGTGTGAAAACAAAAGGGGAGGCAGAGCAGGTCATTTACTAATCAGAAAGTTGGTCGTTCAATCCCTGGCTACTCCAGTCTGCATGTCAAAGTATTCTTGAACAAGACACTGAAGCCTAAGACGCTCTCTGGTGCATTCATTGGAGTATGAATGTGTGGGAATGTTCTGACTAAATGTTGTATAAGCGCTTCTGAGAAAAAACATTATATAGTTATAGTCTATCCATGAAGCAAAAATGTCAAAGACTGCAATAAGTGATAAGTCTTCTGCTCAGTGTGTGGGTAGGGGTGTAAAATTGTGACAAAGACTAATTCATTCTGGCCAGATAGCTGGGACAGAGCATATCAAACTGAAGCAGTGTTAGTGCCGTTTACCACACAATGCCCTTTAGAAGTCTTGTAAAAATCAATGGATCCAAAAGGTTTTGCGAGCATGCAAAGGACCAGTTGCATATTAGGCAAAGGTTTAGTTAAAAAAAAAATAATTAAACTTTGATTAGTTACTACTCAGGCTACAGCTGTGAGAGGGAACACCCACCATTCTTGTACATCTTCTCAAAGTCTGTCTGCTCTTCAATCCGCTGGCCTATGTGGAGAACTCCCATTCTCTGAAGACACACACACACACCTTTTGTCAAATGCTCTCAGGTCTAAATGCCACTAGTATGTTTTCTGATACAGCCCTGTTTTAACTTGTTTATGCAAACTCTAAACATTTTCCTTGTTTACCTGCTGCCTTCATTTAGAAGAATCAAAGCAAGTATGATCCAACTGCAAAATGGTATGTAGTTAATTTTTAATGCATTTGACGACAGTAGTGGGACTATGCTTTTGACTGCAAGGTGCCAGGAGGACCACTCAGATCTAAAGAATAATCATAGACAAAGCAGGGTTTCAAAAACCCACTCGGCAACAAGTTTGCTATTCTCAAAGGAACAGGTGACCTTGGAGTGATGTGGCTTCTGCTTCTGTCCCTATCCACTTAGGGACACAGCTGCAGACACTACAGTGCAAAGTAGTACAAATATAAAGTTTTGTTGTCATTGGTTAGCTTTAATGCACAGACTAAGGTCAAGAAAAATCACAGTCATAACCAGGACAAATTAATCACATTTCATGAGAGGAGAAAGTAGTCCTGATCATGGTCAATGACCAGTTTATTGACATCAACAGAATACTGCTCCATATAAGGTCAGCAGTCCTTCAGCTAGATGAACTAACTGATGAACTATGTGCTCAGATACTTTTATTTGCCCTTTGATGTCATTTTTATAATCTGGACAAAGCAGATGTTCACATGATGGTGGAAGTGTAAAATAAAATACCAACATAAAGGTCTGGGACTGATTCAGTTCAATTTATTTATATAGTACCAATTGACAACAACAATCATCTCAAGGTGTTTAATATATATACAATCTTAGAAAAACTAACAATCACACAACCCCCATGAGCAATTCCTTGGCGACAGTGGGAAGGAAAAACTCCCTTTTTACAGGAAGAAACCTCCAGCAGAACCAGGCTCATGGAGGGGTAGTGACATGTTGGGGGAGAGAGGAAAGAGAAGAGAGAGACCGCTGCGTGCGGTGAGCAGAAAGGAGGGGGGCTTGCTGTTCCCTGTAACAAATGGTTGTGTAACTCTGCTCATATAACAATCAAGGCGCAGATTTGTTGCCCGGACATTGAACTGTACACTGTTGGACTCGGGCTGTATTATTTTCCCAGGAAATTTACCCATGTGACTTTGGTGGCTGTTTATGTTCCTCCCTCTGCTAACCCCACAGCTGCATGTGACATTATTCACTGTGCCATTGCCCAGTTACAGACTCTCGGGTGACTTTAACCATGTCACCTTGGACACTACACTGCCAGCCTTCACACAATATGTGGTCTGACCCACCAGGGGGGAGAGACTTTTAGACCTACTGTATGCTAATGTCAGGGACTCATACAGTTCCTCCTCTCTACCCCTACTGGGTGGGGTACAGACCATAACCTGATTCAGTTCACCCTCCGCTATGTGCACCTGTGACCACTAAAAGTATTAGCAGGTGGTCGGAGGAGACAGCGCAACTACAGGGCTGTTTTGAGGTGACAGACTGGGAGACACTCTGTGAGCCTCAAGGTGAGGATATCGATGGGTTTACTGAGTGTATCACCGACTACACCTTCCGCACCGACTCCATTGTACCAGCTCGGACTGTCCATTGTTATCCAAATAACAAGCTGTGGGTGACTAAGGACATCAAAGCACTCCTCAACGACA
This sequence comes from Etia nguti, assembly GCA_015106755.1. NCBI lineage: Eukaryota > Metazoa > Chordata > Actinopteri > Cichliformes > Cichlidae > Etia > Etia nguti. The sequence goes on from VUQG01020233.1 coordinate 11,503, forward strand.
AGAGGGCTTTCAGAGGGGGCAATAGAGAGGAGGTGAGAATGGTTCAGGCGTTACTGAAAGGCAAGATCAGAGAGGCTAAGGACAATTACCAGAGAAAGCTCGAGTGGAAAATCTAGCAGAACAGCATGAGAGAGGTGTGGAATGGCATAAAGACAATCACAGGATTCAGGCCATCCAACAGCAAAGAGCTGGGGGCGGTGAGGACAGAGCCAATGGCCTCTTTTCCATTAGTACCTACTCGGATCGACTCACCATGGTTTTTAGGGTTAAAATAATACCTAGTACGCCGGGGTTCCAAGCGATCCAAGCAGGTGACATCGTCAGACTGAATCCCAGCGATTGACTGGTCAGTAGCGTCACTCAATGAGTCATGAGAGCGTCTCGTTCACGAAAACCAAAACTGCCGTTCTTGTAACCCGGCAATGGGGGAAATACGAAACAAAGCTGTGGTCCTCAAGTCTGACGAAAAGCCAGAGACCGAGCAGCAGGTATATTGACGCCTTGACTTCCACCTTTTTTGTAGCATTCGTGTCGCATACTTATTACATTACAGGATGCTAGGCAGCGTTGCTATGACAACAACCATGCACATTAGGTGGTACTCAATTGTAATGGAAAACCAGTTGTGGTGAGCCATGGCAAGCTGATCAAAGTAGGTACTAATGGAAAAGGGGCTAATGTGTTAAATGTCTTTTTCCACAGATTTGACACTGAGTAAATGCTCACCCCCCTACTGACTTAAATCCACAAGCAGGCCACTCTCTCTCCCCCTCTCGCTGTTCATGATGAGTCTGAGTCTGCAGAGGGTCCCAGTGCTGAAGAAGACGTCATGCAAGGGCTGTGCGATATGACCAAAATCTCATATCCCGATATAAGACATCTATCGTCCCGATAACGATATAAATCACAAAAATTTACATTTTCTGTAAATTCTGTGAATCTCGGGCAGCTCGACTTGCGTGAAGTGTTTCCAGCTGGGCGTCGTGTACCTGGAGTCGAGTGTTTAGAGCGATGCATGAAACTATACATTTTTAGACATAAGTTGTAACGGCCGCCGTTTTCTTTGTGAGTATTTATTACACGGCGTGCTGCGGGGAAAAGCCTGTTCTAACGTTTGAGTCTAAGGTTTATTTTGAGTACCTGATGGCTCTTTTTTGCTTCTCATCCATAAACTCTCTCCATCCTCTTTCATGTGATTCTTGCGTAGGCGGTTGAAGAGGTTTGCCGTGTTTGAGTCTGTGGTGGGGAACGGTTCCCTGCATAATTTGCATAGTACAGTTTTCTGGTCCGCGACAGACTTTTCAAAACCAAATCATGTCCATGCTACAGAGGTAGCCCCTCGTTTAGAAATAAGGTCCTCGACTTGTTTTGACTGGTCCTTCTGTTTGTCATCATT
>VUQG01020234.1:0-10304 GCA_015106755.1 Etia nguti
TATCACATTTATTTTTTATTTGTCCTTACCAATAATAATCATAATAAGAAAAATAACAATAAAGACTTAAAACAATTCAAACCAATTTCTACTTTCTATTTATACATTTCAGCTGCTTTATTTTCTCGTAAGTGTGACATGTTATTTGTATTGCAGATTTTTATATTTTATATGATTTGATTATGTACTCAGCACACAGTATGTTCAGTGGATTAGTTTGAACCTGAAACGTGAATGTGAGAACATCAACAGGAGGATTAAAATACTGCAGAAAAAAAAAAACGTGCCCAATTTTACTAATGAAAGAGGTTTGGCGCTGTATTACATAAACACTTAAAAAAAAAAATATATATATATATATATATATATATATATTATAGCCTTATACTCCATTCCTGCTCAAGTGTTTAAAATGCTGTTATCATATAAGTGACTTTGCAGAGATGGGACTACATGGGTAATCTTTGCTAACTCATTCTAGTAACTTGGCAGAGTCAAGAGCGTCAGCCTAATCCTCAGAGCTGAATTATGGATGATGACTTGGCCTCTGACATGAAGACAGTACAACAGAGAGGCTTAATGGATGAGACTCGGAGGAAGGCTTTCTAGATGCCTAGTGACGCAGGCGTGATCTAATCCTTTAAAAATCATTGCATGAAACATCCACTTCAGATATGTCACATCTTTGACACAGTTTGTGGTCTAATGGCATCAAAATTTATGATAACAGTTGTGACCCAGAAACCATTATGAAGAGATAGTGTTATGTAACACAAAGCCAAGCTTCAGACATTCTAACATGTTTCCTTCCACTTTCTGATATGATCTGACCTCTGGACTGTAGTGTGTAATATTTAATGGATGGTTTAGTTGCCCTTTGGTTTTCTTCTTTGATAGGCAGCTTTCACCTTTGTCTCTTACATGAGTAAACACGTGCTCAGTATTAATGCTGTAAACATGCAGGACTTCACCAGCTAGGTCCATATAGTGTTAATCAGTGTCTCTGGAGGTTATACAAACAGTATTTTCACTTAGCTGACCCTTGTGGCTAAACTTCGAAGATGATTTTGCATCACTCATTTTTCCAGTTTTTAGGTATTTTTGGGCCTTTTAGCAAAGCGAGTTCTCTTCGACCAAAATCCTTCAAAATGTTTTCACCAAATATAATACAGCTGCACAAATGCTTTTGGAATGATTCACTTCCATTATATTGGCTTGCTGTTTTGCAATTGGACACTATTGTGCCAATTTAAACCAGGATAGTATAATAGGTCAGGGCATGTAACAAACTGAGGTTCTTTTGAAGAGTGCAAAAGAACAATCTTCACACGTGATTACAACACTGTGGAAGTTATGAGGCTTTTTCGTTAAGCACGCCTACAATTGATTGGTGTTGATGTGGTAGGTCAATAAGTGTTCTTTAGCACGGAGATGTTGTCAAAGCAGTGATATCCTCTGTATTTAGTGACCTGATTTTTTCCCCCCAGCCAAATATAAGTGCCACACAGTAGATTTTTAAGGTTCTTCTTTAAATATCTTGGACATTTTATTTTCTAGGGATTTATTTATTTTTATTAAATTGTAGTTATTATTATCCTCATGGAGTTATATTAGAGAAAATGGCCAATTAAGGACAGGCATCATTCTGTTTTCTAACATCGTCTGTGAATAGTAATAAATTTAGCACACTTCTATTTTCTATTAACCTTCAGCTTGCCTGGTGGGTTGTAATCGCTTATTTGTTTTGGAGGAAGGCTCAGTCAGGCTTTATCTGTCTGTGACAGGTTCTACTTTCTTCCTGTGAACTTGCTGCTATTACCACAGTGTCTATCTACAGCTCTGACCAAATTAGATCACTAGACCACACACACACATACATACACACAACCTCACAATCAGCCAACTGTTTCTAAGAACTTAATGCTGATCTTTCAGTTCTTTAATCTTTCTCAAGAAAAGTCCTGATCGCAGCAGGAGATGTTGGAGGAAGGACATTATTGTGCCAAACATTTAACTCCTCCTAATGAGCAGAGCTTGCTCATATACTGGAAGGAAATCCGATGCTAATGAGCAGGCTACATAACAGCATTCCCGAGGCAGCTTCTGATTAGCCGAGGCATTTATTTTCCCTGCTCAAGCTTTTCAACTTACTTTTATCCCCACTTGTCACATTTTTACATTCAAGAAATGATACAGGAAAAAAAACACAAACTCACAAAGACATTGCTAACTGAGCACAATGTTCACCCTTTTTTTTGGTTAGGCATGCTACACAAAGTGCAGCTGTAGCAAATATGAATGTCATTTAGTTTGCAGGTATTGTCCCTGTTCATACTGTACATTAGTTCTGAGTCGACTCAAGTCTTCTTTCTCTGTCTGCACTATTAAAAACAAAAACATTCCACCAGCAACTTTAAGACACGCCTTACTGGGGTAAAAATAATCATGGCTATGACTTCATGCAATTCAATATTTAAATGCAGGGGTTCATAATTCTAATTTAAGCAGCCAACAGTCTAATTTCAGGACTGCTTCACTGTTGCTCATTAGGCTGAGTCCTTCACCCTTAAAGAAGGCTGCCATTGATGGTGAGAGGGTTTAATCCCCTTACGACCAGCCTGCTGGCAACGACGTCACACCTCGGAGGTTAGTGTGACAAGGACCGTCTCACAGTGGATTATTTCTGCTGTGGATACATTTAGCATCAGTGCTGGAGTCGTTTCTTCTAAGCCAGAAATGGCAAACTCATTTTACATCGTGGGCCACATATAGCACACTTTGATCTGAAGTGGGCCGAACCCGGGAAACTCCTCTTTCTGTCAGTGTAAAGAAGTTTAAATACACATTTAATCCTATTTAATATAAGAAAAAGAAGTGCAATTTCAGCAGTACAACTCAGTTTTTCTACACAATAAAGAAGTGCTGCTGCAATAAAGGAAAGACATCTGTGAGCATGTCTAAAATGACATAAAGAGATAAATCTAAATTTACTCTAAACAAAAACAACAAAAATTTCTTTAGTCGATAGTGAAAAACAGTTTTTTCTGTATTTTAATTGTTATTGTTTATCTATTACCTAATTACTTTGGTGTAGAATGAACGACAGTAGAGGAGCTCCCTTATCAGTAGGAAAAACTGTAAAACAGTTAAAAGTCCAAAATCTATGCCCTCTTTCACATTTTCCAAAGTCATCCAGTGGGCCGGAATTGAGTCTTTGATGGGTCAATTCTGACCCCCATGTCTTATGTTTGACAGCCCTGCTCTGAAGTATGTGCCCTTCGGTGGTGATCTTTGGAATATATTTGGCTTAACACAACCCACAAAGACATTTCAGTGCCAGTATTTTGAAGTTGCCAAGCCACAGTAAGACAATTTTAAAATTCCTTAATTTGCCAAGTATTGGTGTAATCCCCTCTACCTACCCACTTTACTCTTTTAGCTTAAGGCAAGGTTCCTCAAAGTTCCACACCCCCACAATTTTTTATCATCCATTAAGAGTAAAGTCTCCAACCTGAATTTAGCTTAAGGGCAACTGCAAAAAAATCACTCATTTAATCTGTTACAGGTAGGATTATATGTTCCTCTTCTGAAGCGTCTATTCATGTGCATGCAGATAGGAAAATGCAAACTCTTGCCTTTTTACTAAAAAGACTACAGCATTTGTTTTAGAACTATTCAGCGCACTGAAAAGTAAAAGAAAAATTGCTAAAAAAGTTTAAATAAATCATAATATGTCATCAAATTTAGCTCAGTGTAAGTTAATATGAGATGAAGACAAAACACTACCAAACTCTGTGTAGTTTAGTGTGTGCATTTCCTAATTTAGACAAGTAGCTATCCTGAAATGTGATTAAGTCCACGTCGCCTAAGAAGGAGCTTAATTGCGCAACAGGCTTAACACAGTAAATATTTCCTCACTATACAGAGGGGCTGTATCATTTACCTGTCTACAAAAGCAAAACACAGTTAAATAATCTGCTTATTAAAATGCTTTAGATTTGACACTGACATGCAATAAAAGGCGCATTTCCACTTGCAGCAATTAGGCTTCTTGCTTACAAGCATCTCCATTAATCGGATTAAAATAGACAGCGCAAACAGCAGAAGAGGAGCAACATCTGTGTTTATTGTCAGTGGATTCGCATGGATGGGGGAGCAGTGCAGGTTAAAGTCAAGCTGCTGAAAGAAAGAATGCATGAACATTTAAAATGGTCAGATTACCAGCAGCACGTTTTTTGTTGATTGAGCTAAGTCCAACATGAGGTATGGTGGCTCCAAGCAAACAGACCATCCTGTAGTGTCATGTACTGTCCAAATATGAAATATGAAAATAACACAACTGTACATCTCTGACCCGGAAACTTTTATTTCAAAACATCCTACTATGTTTGAATGAGGAACCTATCATGAAAGCAGTTGATGATCTTGGATTTTTGCCAGATTTTGCTGGGTTTTCTTTTACTTTGACTTCTTAATATCTGGTTCAACAATCTTCTGTCCTGTGAGGAAATGCCAAACTCCCCCTCGGTAGAACTCATTTCCAAATGAGTAGAGGAGAGCGTTAAATATAGGATTTGTCTTTGCAATAACTGGAAGCATCTACAAGGGAAAAGGCACAGCAAAAAGCAAAGGTTTAAGTTGTCTCACATGCTATGGCAAGTGTGAAATTAAAATGATTGACTGCTTTCATTTTCTTGTTCTTGGAATAAATCACAGGAATGATGACTGAAACTGCAAGTAAGAAACAACAAACAAAGCAACGAACCGTTAAACTAAAAGCCAACAACAAGAAGAATAAAGAGGTGTATAACCTGGTGTTTACCTGTTTCATTTTCACACAGAGTGTTAGGTTGCATGAAACAAAATAAATACATACCATTCTTAGCTTTGGAGAGACAAGCTTCACGTTGTCAAAGCAGGCATAGACACACATGATGACGTATGGGCCCCAGCACATCAGCAGTACCCTCAAAGGCAAACTGGTGTTAAACTGGAAAATAAAGTCCATTGTGTTACGTACTAAATGGCTGCAAAAAGGGAAAGAGTGTGTCACAATAAGTCTAATAATAATAGTGATAACAATCTTATCAAGCTTATGCGTATTTGCTGAAGCAAGAGATGCATTTCAGAGGTTTCGTGACTAAAAGTATGTGGTCAACACAAGGTTAGAATGTGGCATAACTGGTGGATGAGTAATTATCAGATAACAGATCACACTAGAATAGGATGGAAACAAACTCAGAGCTTTACATCGATTGCTTTTCAGACATTCCAACTTCTAATTGCTTTTTTTTTTTTTTAGATCCCCTCCATGAATCGCGACCTTATCAAGGTGGAGGGGTTTGTGTTTCCCAGTGATCTAGAAGCTATGTTGTTGGGGGAATTTGCTGGTAGGGTCTACCGTGGCAGATTGTCTGACTGCTCACCTATGACCAAAGAGTGATACACATAACCTATGCAGCGTATCAATCCAGGGGTCCAGTGCTCTCTGCCCAGGATAGGGTTACTGGGGTCCTACCCTGGAGCCAGGCCTGGGGTGCAGTCTCAAGGACAATCGTCTGATGGCCAGGCCTTAAGCCATGGGGCCCGGCCGGGCTCAGCTTGAAAAAGCAACATGGGTCCTTCTTCCTGTTGACCTCCCACAGGAGGGGCTGTAGGAGTTCGGTGCTTAGTGGATTGACTGGCAGTCAGAGCAGAGGTCCTGGCACTCTGTTCCCTGGCTTCCAAAACTGGTTTGTGGTAGAGTCAATATCACCTCACTGATGGAGGAGGAGCCCAAACTGATATACATATAGTCGGGCTCACTCAACATACAGCTTGGGGTATGGAACCAGTTTAATGGAGAGGGGTTTGACGCTGTTCCATTCTGGAGTTTCCCTCAGTGAGAAGCCACGGTCAGGCTTATTGTTGTTCTATACTTGTATCCCTGCAGTTTGCTGCCTATGCGTTGGGGTTTTCCCCGGTGGACGAGAGGGTTGTTTATCTGCGCATTTGCGTAGCGGAATAGATCCTGACCGTTGTTTGTGCCTATATGCCAAATGACAGTTCAGAGGACCCAGCCTTCTTAGGGTCCCTGGATGAAGCACTCTTCAGCACCCCACCAGAATGCTGGACAGACCAGGCAGTAAGTCGGACTTATTTCTGATTAGTGTTGGACCCCGCCAGGGCTTAAATGAATCTCTTAAATCATTAACATATTGTATTGTTAAATAGTCTAGTCTGTTTTTGTTACTGTTACTGTACTGGAGCAACTGTAACCCACATAATTTCCTTAGGAATTAATAAAGCATGCTGATTCTGATTTCTCTTAGGGATGCCTCCTGGAAACCTTCTAGGTGAGGTGTTCTGGGCTTGTAATGCAGGGAAGAGGCTCTGGGGCTGACCCAGGACTGGGTGGAGAGATTATGTCCCTCAGCTGGCTTGGGAACATCTGGATGTCCCCCTAGATGAGCTCGAGGAGGTGGCTAGGGTGAGGGAAGTCTGGGCTTCTTTGCTGAGACTCCTGTCCCCATGACGCCCAGATAAGTGGCAGAAAATGGATGGATGGATAGATCTTTTTGAGATGAGAAGATTGCGGTGTATAAGGGTCAGGGTTAAATAAAACAAATAAAACAAATATAAATTTTTCACAGGATTTTGAATCCTGTGAAAAATTAAGTGCCATGCCTTTAGCAAACAATAATTTTCATTTTCTATACAAATTTATCAGTATCTCACATTGATGCATCTTTACAACTTTGCTTCGGTTCATTGTCTGTGGACTTTAAGAAAAATAATAACATTTTGGTTCTTAACAGAAAAAATAAATAGATACAGGGTATTTTTTTCAGAGAATGTTTTTCTTGATTTTTCCTCTGTAAATTACCCTGTTTTTTTTTTAAAAAATTCATAACTTTATTCTTGGAAATTACTTTTTTGCCTGAGTTTATTATCCTTCTATACCTGATAGCTTTAATAATAATAATGATTATATTTACCTGCAATGGCCCTAATATTGCAACCATAAAACCCAAACCAGTCTCACTTCTATGCTCAGCATACGAAACTACAATAAAGAGTGGCATGCAAATAGAAGAATGGAGAATTAATAAGCCTGTTAAGGAATAAATCAAATAAATAAGATAAAGAAAAGCCCTCACCATCAGGTTTAAAGGTCGTGTTTCATTATGTGTAAAATTAATCTTCTTAAACTCCTGGTTTGATTAGAGCCCCTTTTGCAAAATAACATTTAAGCTGCTTTCTTCTACGCAGCCAGTGATCAGACTCTTTTGTACAACTGTCCAATACTTAACAAAACAAAATATTTTGAAGGCACAATTGGCTGTCCTAATACACAGTGATTTTTAGTAAGACTGCAGCATGTTTACCCTGTGGTGATGGATTTTCTTGAAATGCTTGTAGATCGAATCGTAACATGAGAACATGTTAAAAGCTGGGAGCATCAGGTAGAGCACCACCAGACTTAGCATGTAGGTGACGTAGTCCCTGTTAGAAAAATAACCAAGAACAATAGAGAATATGGTAAACAGCTGTCAAAGGCTACGTATCTGTTTTCCATGTGAACTGGCAGCGATGAAAACATCAAACTATTGTCCCTGCTAAGATTATCTTTTAATATTTACATATTTACCTGTCCCCTTTGGTGTAGTCCAGAGTGCAGCACGTCCTCATGGGCTCAAAGTCATAGACGCCCCATCCCATGAGAGGAACAGCAGACCAGAAGATGGAGAGAATCCAGATGATGCTGCTGATTGTGATAGATGTGGCCCAGAAAAGCTTCTGTCCTACATTGTGTTAATTTTTTAACAGCAAAATCTGATTTAGTTTTAGTCACAAACTTTTGACGTAAACATAACTTAGTTTTAGTCTTAATTTGGGAATTTAAATGCTTTTATTCTAAGTTGACTAAATATCACAAGGTTATCTGTGACAATAGTGACAAAATATAAAGACGATTCAGTTAATAAAAATATGAAGAAATATAAAATGTAAAAGTTTAAGAGTTGCTCCACATGGTTTATAAAGCGGCTTATAAAGCAGCTTATCCCCTGCCCAACATGTAACAAAAATCTGCCATTTCCCAGTGGCAGATAAAAATGTGCATGTTTAAGTTTGTTTAAGACTGACTTTCTCTGAATATCTAATTTCAGTTGTGTATAAAACTGCATTAATTAACGTTTTGAACACCTATTTGTAGTGCCTTTACTCACTGGTGCAGTACTGGTGATATCTGTCCCAAGCGATTGCAGCTAAGAAACTGATGGATGCAAGTATGGATATCATCCCCTGGAAACCATGATAGGCACAACCATCTTGACCAAATGGCCAGTATCTGAAGAAGACAAAGAAACATGTGTCATACTACAACTTGCAGAAAAATGCACTTAAAATTATACAAAGACATATATAAAAACAAAGTGCTTAGGTATAAAGGTATACATCTCAATAAAATAAAATAACTCATTGACGTAGGAGCTATTCTGATCACAACCCATCATAATACATAGGTTACTCATAGGTTGTTGTAATGTGTGAAGCACAGAAAGTTTTCTTGTCATTGAGTTCTCTAATGAGAATTTAAATCCACTGAGAAGTCAAAAAGGTTCACAAATAGTCATATACAAAACATATTAATGTAGATCAACACAAAATAAAACTGTTTAAGTTGAGGAGTGTTATGACTACATGGTCAGTAGTAACCATCGCCATACAGTAAACGGCATAAATACTGCAGCTTCCTAAATGCGGGAGTCAACCAGTAGGGTCACTCCCTCCATAATCATAACCAATAGCATCATTATCACCATGTAACAGGGCACATGTGAGGCAAAGCAAAAAGTCAAGCTATCACCTCATTTGGTATTTCATGAAGTTTTCTTTATCTTTTTGTGCACGCTAAATTCAAACTGTAAGTAATATCCATAAAGCTTATGCTGTGAAAAAAAGAAAAGTGCCCATGTAACAACAAATCTGACCCTGACCTTGAGCAGAATTTGGGTGAAGTATCATTAGGTTATCGTTGTGTGCAGGTGTCACTAAAATAGGATCAATTCTCTAGAAGGAGCAGTCTTTGAATTGTGGATGGATGTATGCCTTGCCACATATTAAATGCAGCAGACAGCAAGCATGTAAAATACCAAATGACAAATTAAATTGGGTCAGTATACACATCTGTGTCATAATAAGTTGTTGTATTTGTGTTTCATTATGTTCAACTGCACCAACTACATAAGTTTAACTTCATTTTATGATAGTTGTGACACCACAAGTGCAATGGGTTGCTGGGTTCATGACACCATTAAGTACTTAGAAATTATCCCACTTAAACTTAAACAATTGCTTCTAAAATTGGAAAAAGTGGTTAGCTTGATCAATGGATTCAAATTAAATATATGTACATTTTTACAATAAACAAAAAAATGAAAGGAGAAATGCAAAACTCAAGTTGACTTTACTTAAACAAATTCATTAATTTAAAAAACTGTGGTTTGTACAAAAACAACTATCTTGCCTAATTCTATACATAATAATTTTAAGGAAAAATCAGCTTTCTTAATAGGTCAAGCTGGAAATGTTTCACAACATCGATGCACATCAAGTTATATAAATAGGAAATACAAATTATTTGGTCGCAAGTAGAATTGGGCTGTTTGGTAACTTTCAACATAATTGGTTGCAAAATGTGAACAAAGTAGATTGTGGATTGGATTATGAAACCCTGAGGCTTAGTCAGCTTGTGCTGGACAGCTTAATATGAAAACTTCTGCTGAAAGATTCAGATTTAAAGTGACTGTAGAAGGCCAGGAAATAAATTTCTAACAGAGCATGCCCTGTTTGCTACCTGAGATAGCTTGCATAAGCAGCGGTGAGTCCATTAATATTCAAACTGAGGTCGGCTACAGCAAGGTTGAACACCAGGAAGTTGCTGGGATTGCGCATCTCCCTCACCCTGAGGAAAGAAAGGATGCTGATGGCATTGAGGAAGAATCCCAGCATCCCTAAAAGTGAAATAAAGAATAAATTACGTTTCTATTATTTGGTTTCACATTTGACTTGACCTCTAGCTGGATTTGTCTGTAGAGCTGATGTTATTGGCTTTTTGGCCCACAAAGTGTGCAAACAAACAAAATGCAATTTAGGTAGTTTTGGTTTGCAACTTTTAACATCTAACTCATTTTCAAGTTACACACACACACACACACACACACACACACACACACACACACACACACACACACACACACACACACACACACACAACTGTTTCAGTCAGGAGCACTTTTATCATATTGAGAATATTATTA
>VUQG01020234.1:19525-46775 GCA_015106755.1 Etia nguti
TTGTTCGGTTGCTCCTGCACAGATGATATCTTAGGAAGGTAAGTGACCACTAAAAATACGCTACGTTGTAAAGCTAGGTTGTAAAGCTAGGTTGTATATTTGCTATAAGTCTGTCCTCTTTTGAATAAGTTAAGTGCAGCAATAAACATAGCTTATAGCATGATTAGTGTGAAATGCCCAAATAAACACTATCCAAAATTTGTGTTTAAGCTGCGTGTACTACACCAGTATCTTTGTATAGCAGAAATTTTCTTGTCCGTCATTTTAGGTCTTTACTATGTATGGAAACCTCCATGGGAGAAATCCCAGTGGACATCCCACATGACTTCATTAAAATCAGAGTTGAAAAATCCCACCTGACTGAGTTACCTCGAGGATCCTTCTCAAACGTGCCTGTCCTGGAGTTCCTCTGGCTAAATTTCAATGAGATCGCCCTGATGAACATGAAAAGCCTAGAGGGGCTCGCTAACTTGACTGAGCTAAGGCTACAAGGGAACAAGCTGACTTCAATACCATGGACAGCCTTTCAGGATACACCAAAACTCAAGATTTTGGACCTTAAGCACAATCACCTGGATGTGCTACCCGAACATGCTCTGAGATATTTACCTGCACTGACCTACTTAGATTTATCCTTCAACCAGCTTAGTGTCATAGCAAAAGAAGTCTTCATTAATTGGCCTCTTTTCCAAATAGCTGAGAAAGCCTGGGCAAAAGAAGGGCTGGTGTCCAATGTGGTTTTGGGGCTGCATGATAATCCCTGGTTGTGTGACTGCCGCCTCAAAGGCTTTGTGGAGTTCATCAGAGCAGTCAGCCCTCCCATCATCCTGATGAACTCTTATCTGATGTGTTCAGGTCCATCTCTCAAAGCTGACAAGTTTTTCCACGAGATTCAGTTAAAATCATGCACGAGGCCAGTGACCTCTGCCCCAGAAATCAACATCACTTTACCTCTGGGAGCAAATGCAACCCTAACATGCTTAGTGAAGGGCAGGCCAGAGCCGACCATTCAGTGGATGTACGGTCTGAAGATTATAAGAGGATTTGTTGGTAAGATTTTTTTTTTAATCACTACCATCCATTAAATTGTTGTGAACCTGCTGTTGGAGCACTTACTGAGGTATATATATTGAACTCCCAGGCTACAGTGTTTTGAAAAGATATAGGGACAATACTTACAGCATAATACCAGAATACCTGAGCATGTCATTACCAGGTGAAAAAAATCCTGTGATTTGCTCTGATGCTCTGTTTTCACCTTGCAGCATCGCAGACAAACATCGATGAGGAGACCTTCTCTTCCCAGCTCCTGATCCCCTCTCTTCATCTGGCAGACCGAGGACTCTACACCTGCAGGGCCAACAATTTCATTGGCAACTCCTCTGTCGACATTACAGTTAACATCGCCTCTTCTGATTCCTCCCTTCCTCTCCTACCGCCTGTCCCCATGCTGTCATCTGAGGAGAATGCCTACATCGATATACATATATCCAAACAGACAGTTTATGGAATCACCCTAGAGTGGCATGCAGCAACCGAAAACCCAGCAGAAACTTGGTTCACCATTCACTTTGGCAAATATGATTCACCAAAGAAGGAGATGATCTACATTGGCCCGGGCATCAACAGTTACTCGGTCAGCAATCTGCTTCCTGTCACCAAATACGAGGTGTGTGTGACCCTGAAGAACCACCCACCAAGGGAAGGTCAGTGCATTGTGTTTGTAACAGGAAGTGACATTAGTGAAATGGAGCAGAAAGAAAGGCTAATCCACATTATAGTTATTGTGTGTGCAATGGTGCTGGCTGTGCCGGTTGGCATGTATGCTTGCACCACAGAGGCCAGGTTCAGCTGTATGGACCGGTGCGTGGATCTGTGGAGGATGCACAGAATGCATGATGATAACCTGCAGGAGGGGGAGAGGCAGGGCACCTTTGACAGCTTTCAGGCGGCCAGCGATGAAGCTTTGTGCAAAGGTTCGGTGGAAAAGCCAACAAAGAGACGGAAGTCTGAGGATAAGTGCAAAGGAGGAAGCGCAGCTTACCTGTACTAGCATCAAAGTCAAGAACTGCATTCATAGGACATTTCTACATGAAGTTTATTTGTAGTTTAAGTTTGTGCCTCTAAATGTATGTGTTACGTTTGAATCACAAAGCTAGGTATAGTATTTTCTAAAATACATGCACCATTATCTTTCTGGGTCACTCCAGAATCCTTGAAGACTCTTCTGACCATGCAAATAAAAACATTTAAAAAATGTTTTTAAAAACTTTGAATTTTACATTTATTATGTGGTAAAATAACATATTTGTTCATGGGGTATACATTTTTTCCCTTTTGGTGTTGGACTTTTCTTATAATTCCTCTTTCTGATTTTGCTGCTTATATAAACTCATATATACACATCCACTTTGAATGTATGTATATTGCAAGCTGTCACCTGAAAATGGAGATGCCTTTCTTCCTTGTTAAATGGAGGGTTTATTTTCTGTTTTAGTGTCACTTTGTGAAATAAAAAAGAATCGTGTGTAATTAAGTTGTCATGCAGTATGCAATATGATGTTGTGGATTGTACGTGTGTTTCTGGCCTGCTTTGATTTACTTTGTCTTGAAAATGTTTTTAATCTTTTTGTGTTTTCTCTTAAGGACTGCAGATTTATTATGACTCAATGAAATGCGTTTGATGTGGATTAAAAAGAAGTCAAAGACAAACGCTGAGACATACTCAGATTTTTTAACACAATCATTCAGAGGATTTGTTACATAAGCTGTATTTTCCCATGCATTTATACATACACTGTTAAGCAGATTAAAGTGATTTTCTATCTGAATCCTAGTCAGCAGAACATGATATTTCCATTTAATGCCTCTGAGCTGATTGTGTCCACATGGTGACTGTATTTTCACATAATTTTTACATGTGCATATTATAATAATTTTATGTTTTAATAGACAAATAAAACTATTGAAAGATGCTATTATTTAGATAATATATTAATATATAAAATTGTATTAGATATGAAATGTATATTTTTTTCCAGACATAGTTGTTTTAAGGAGTTACAGACCAAAAGGTGATTAATGGATTCATATATTGATTTAATATTATATGTATAGCCCAGTTAAAAAAAAAAAAAGCAAAGCTATATGAAATGTAGGGACAGTAGTAGTAAAAGAATGGAAAAGTTATGTAATGCTGACTTTTCTTTTTCTTCTTCTTTTTTGTTACCTGTTTTTTTCAGTGTAACAAATTATTCCAAATAAATGTATTCCTAAATAAAAAATAAAAAAAGTTAATTCAGTTTTGGTCAATTTTAGTGAAGGTTTTGCTTATTTTAGCAGAAAAATGGGATACATAAATGTACCTTCATTATAGCAGCTGGTACATGCCCAAGCTACAGTATCTTTGTGATTTGAGTGTATATTTTTGGTGGTTGCTAGGCAATACAATAACATTATAATATTGGATCTCCATAAGTACCTGCAGGAGCCTAAGATGTATTTGTGTGTCAGTTTTGGTTGCTCAACTCTTGATCCTGTTGTAGGAGTTGGCTAAAAAAAAACTGATTTTGTGTATTATGGAAAGATACATCAAAGTAATAGAGTTAAAGTGATCAGCTTTTAGTCCAGACTTGCATCCTATTTAAAGCACTTGGGTTTTAATGAAACCAGAAACAAACAAAGAAAATCAAGCCCCGGGCTGTTGAAAAGCGTAAATCATTTATTAAACAATAAATGATTCTGCTTATAATTAAGAGTAATCAAGTACTGCTAAAAGAAAAGTTCTAAATATGCACCACTTAAAAAGCTAAATACCTGAAGTTGAAGAGGGCACACTGTTGCACAGAGTTCAGGGAGGAGCTGAAACATGTTGTGGGTGGAAAGAAAAGAGTTGATGAAGTGGTGAGTGAAAGTATTAAAAAGGTATTTGGTGTTTCCCCTGAACATAGGAAAGAGGAAAAGGAGACTGAAAAGGTGTTTATTTGATAAAATAAGTCATCAAAGAAAAAGTGTGATAGGCAGAGATGAAAATAAGTAGACAGGAATATAGGGAGACCAGGGATTCAGCAAAGATAGAGGAAAAAGGTTTATAAGAAGGTCTTGAAAAGGACTTGTTCTAGTTGGACACAGAAATCTAGCTGGAAAGAATGTTCAGTAGATTAAGTGAATAAAGTTAGAGATGCAAATATACTAGTGAGTGAAGACAGGGTGTTTAGAACATATATGAGGGTAGCAAGACAGTGGGGAAGGGTGCTGTTGGAGTAACAGATGGCTTTAAGGTGGAGATAGGATTACATCAGGGATCGTCCCTGAGCCCCTTCTTGTTTGCAGTGGTGATGGACAGGTTGACAGATGAGGTCAGACAGGGGTTTCTGTGGACTGTGATGTTCACAGATGACACTATGATCTGTAGTGAGAGTAGGGAGCAGGAGCAAGAAAGCCTGGATGAGTTTAAATACCTGGGATCGGCTATTCAAAGCAATGGACAGTGCACAAGAGAGATAACGAGGAGAGTGTAGACACCATGAAGCCGGGGGAGATGAGTGTCAGGGGTGATTTGTGATAGCTGCAAGTATGAAAGAGAAGGTTTACAAGAGGGGTGTGAGACCTGCTATGTTGTGTGGTTTGGAGAAGGTGTCCCTGACAAGAAGACAGGTGTTGAGGCTGAAGATGCTAAGACTTTAGTTGAGAGTGACTAGAACAGACAAGATTAGAAATGAGTCCATCAGAGGGATAGCTCAGGTTGAGCAGTTTGGAGACAAAGTTAGAGAGGCAAGGCTGAGATGATTTGGGCATGTGCAGAGGAGGGATACTGGAGAGGTTAGACAGAAGGAACAGAAGAAGACCACAGAGAAAATTCTTCAATGTAATGAAGGAGGACATACTCATGATTGGTGTGTCAGAAAATAGAGAGTGCTAGGGATAGGATGGAGGTAGACAACCTACCATTGTAACCCCAATAGGCTCAACAATTACAAGAAGGTAAAGACTTCTATGCACTGGTCAAACCCATGGCTACAACTGTACTGGAATTTGGACATGGAAAGGGTGGCCACATGTTACCACTTAGTGCTGTAGTCTCAGTCATGGTGGTTCATCAATAGCCAGATTGAGTTTCACTCTCAGCCATGAAAACAGTGACATTTACATTATAAATTCACAACAACAACGAGAGACCGACAAAGCACAGCTTCTATAACATTGCATTACATTACTTACATTACATAACAGACTGACATTAGTCCTACTAGTGTTTGCACTAGCGACCCCTCCCCTTGCATTGCTACAATCTTCATAAGGCAAGATTAACCATAAAACTCTAAGTACCAAAACATCAAAATTAAGTCCTGTACTTAAGCCAGTCCACTTAAGCCGATGCATTATTTGCAGTGACCTTTTCAACTAAGGGGACAGTGCTGCTGTGCAAAAATAATGTATGTATTGTTTTCTTTATTTTAATCAGTGAGAGTCTTAGTTTTTGTGTCTTTACCAATACCACCACCACTTCTACCACCACCCCAAAAAACAAAATCAAACCACCAGGACAAAATCGAGCACAGATCAAGTCATTTTTGAATATTTATTCAAAATCAAGACAGTACAAAGACAGTACAAATATGTTACTTTGAAATACCAGGCAAGTGTTATTTATATGTAAGATATATAGTTTTTCTAAACTTATTTACAATAGTAAGCTAAGATAGAGTCAGGAACATGATATTTCTTGCAGCGATGACACTGTATTTGCCTACATTTGAAGGCATTTAAGAGTAACATGGAAAGTAGCAGTGCAAAGACCCTACATTTTTGACACTATATTTAAATACTCATATGAATAAAGTGTCCAAGCAGCTTATATAAATAGTAATCTGAGCTCAAAAATTTCAAGC
The DNA here is from genome assembly GCA_015106755.1 of Etia nguti. Classification (NCBI taxonomy): domain Eukaryota; kingdom Metazoa; phylum Chordata; class Actinopteri; order Cichliformes; family Cichlidae; genus Etia; species Etia nguti. Next base: position 25,417 of record VUQG01020234.1, read on the forward strand.
ATATGACTGATTTTTATCAACAGCATCCTTCAAGAGGAGTTAGATGGTCTAATTTTGACTTTGCGGTATTTACTGCATCATGATACAGCTGGGGTTTTTTTTGCCATATTTACAGTGCTGTACACTTAAAATAGATCCATATGCACTTATATAAAAGCATTTTTCTACAGTTACTCACTCAATAAAATAAAAGCAAGATGCTCTTACTGTGAAAACCTACAGTGGCACATTTTCATCATACAAAAGAGCAACTTCTCAGCTTTCAAGCGGCCGATGTAGACAAAGTAAAATTATATATATACAGAGGTTCTTTTAGCACTTCCATTGAAAGTGATGGTGATTTTATTTTAATGATCATGACATTTCAATTCACACTCTGATGAACAACAACTCATTTTCTCAGTATTAGGTGAAAATTATACTCCTGTGCTAAAAAAAATATTACAGGCTTGAGAATGTTACACTCAGAAAGCAGTGAATTTATGTATGTAAGTTTTAGTAATCCCATCCCTCTGCAATTTCCTGTAATGCTCCTTAATGTTAAAATGATAATCCTCCTCAAGATGGCAGTGTGGTGACTTATCTAGTACTGTACTGCTGACTCAAGCTGTCTCCTGTTTTTATCTAAAGCAGGTCAACTGAGAATACACTGCAGCCCACTTCTATTATGTCTCAAGACATGTAAACCATCCTCTTCTTTTGTTTGCTTGTAAATAACATAAAGGTAGGCTCACATAACCTCATCATCACACAGAACTTGGATGAAATGAGTTAAGAGCCATCAAAGAAGACATTTGTGCATTAACGTTAATAATAACCTTGGTTGTTCTCGTGTATTTTCTGCTCAAGCTTCATTTTAAGCTCTGACACTAAAGCAGAGCTGATGTTTCCCTCCTTACGGCGGCTGGACTTAGCTTTCTTGGAGCCTTTGGACGCCAGTGCACCAGATATTGTTGGGACTGCACGCGGCCTTTCATTGGCCCGTGTGTTAGAGGGAGGCGGAGGCGGAAGACAGGGAGCAATGGGAGGTGGAGGCTTCAGCCGGGGGCTGCCTATCTCCTGCTGGGAGCTGCTCTCTGGGTCGCTGATGAGGAACTTTTCTCCAGGGTTGCTGAATTTGACAACAGGCATCTTGAAGGTCCAAGGCTGCTGGTCCCTGGGTCGCCTCTTAATGATGCGGCGTGCCGGCATGATCCTGTTGGACTTTGAGTTGCGCATGTACATAGCCGTAGAGATCAAGACAGTCACTCCTACCAAAACACTAATGATAAAAGTGACCATGCCTAAAGCTTTTAAAGGATTGTCCCTACTTTTCATTAAAAAGGCTGCCATATGCCCCTTGAGAGGAGTCTGTAAAAGAGCATAAATAAAATAGTTTGAACCTGAATTCCAAGCATTTGTCAAAAGCATGCAAACATGAAAGGTGGATGCCAAAGCACTGACAGAGGAGGCCCAAACAACATATCTACGAACACTCTAGCACTTTCACACTCGCACTCAGACATCCATCCTCTGCCCTACAATACAGAAGTACAGGAGAGCTAGCAACTACATATGTCTCTAGTGTCTGGGAATGCGTCTGGCAGTGCGCTGCGTTAGGACTTCTCTTTGACTGATGAGGGCTAAACAATAATGATGACAGTTCATGTGACCAAAAAAGTTTGTGGAAGTAAAAATAGTAAATAATAAAAAAGAGTTTTCTTTCAATGTGCTCCAGTACTCTTTTACAGACCTAACCCAGCCAGTAAACATCTTTGTAATGTTCATGAATGAAAATGAAGGACAGGCATCGGTTACTTCTCACTTGACTCGGCGGACCACTTTAATGTAGTTACTCTCAGGGTTGATTCTGGACTTTTTCACTGCGTTACAGTATAGGATGGTGGATATGCAGATTGTTAGTAAAATGAGGGATGTGAGAATGCTGAAAAAAATTCCAAAAACAGTCAGCGGACGCTTGCTGAGGCCCATGAAGTATGAAACAATTCGACCTTTTATCTGAAAAGCACGATACACAACACACAAACAGAACCAAAAACATCATGGAGAGTGAAAGAATGGATTCATGATGAAAACACAAAAAGTATTAAAAAATATGGATCAGTGCAAATGAGCGAAAACCTCAAAGGATAATGCTAATGTTTATATTCATATTTCATGGATCAAAATGAGTGTGAATTTTTCCACAAACAAGTAAAATGTGTAGCCATGACCATATATACTCACTGGCCACATCATTAGTTACAGCTTCCAGCACTAGGTTGGCTTTGGCCCTTTTGCCTTCATAATTGCGGTAATAGCCCAAAGCATATATTCAAAAGGGTGCTGGAAACATTCCTCAGAGCTCAGTATTGATATGATAGAATCACACAGTTGCTGCTGATTTGTTGGTGTCAAATCCATGATGGAAATCTTCTCCTCCACAATATCCCAAAGGTGCTCTATTGAATGACAGTGGAGGTCATGACCAAGAAACCAGTTTGAGATGATTTGAGGTTTTTGACATAGCACATTATCCTCCTGGTACTGAGAGGCCCAAAGTATGCCAAAAAATTTCCCCACATGATTACACCACCATCACCACCTAACTGTTGATATAAGGCAGGATGGATTAATGCATTCATGTTGCCTATGCCAAATTCTGACCTACCATCTGGATGCTGCAGCAACAATTGCGACTCATCAGTTTAGGCAACATTTTTTGAGTCTCCTCTTGTCTGATTTTGGTGAGCCCACATGATTGGCTGATTAAATATTTGTGTTAACCAGCAGATGAAAAAGTGTAACTAATGAAGAGGCCTTTGAATGTCCAGTAGTTCATTCCCAGAATGGTTAAAACTGTCTTTCGTCCAAATAATTCTTTATGATAAAACTTTGCTCTGAAAGGGAAAGCCAGAAATGTAGACTTAATGGGTTAAAAACTCTATAATAATTCATATTCAAAGCCAAAAATTAGATTACATTTAGAAAGTGATATTCCAGTCAGTATTAACGGATTTTTAAAAATGTTTTTAGCTGACTTTTGAAAGATCATACCACTGGATGTCTATAAAAGTGGTATGTAGCTGATGTGACCTCACTTATTGATTAACAAACTGCCTTTGGCCCTCGTCATCATGGCTTTTTGAAATTGGACATAAACTGAAGCGAGGAATTTGATCGAGAAACTGAGGGATAGTCTCAATCATAAGGTAAGCCTGCTAAAAAGAATACCCCTGGTTTATTGTCTACTTTACTGTAACTGTAACGTACAAAATAAACATTAGGTTGCATTCACATAAAATTCAAACTAATAATGCGGACTATGAACTCATCACACTAAGTGTTTACTAGGATATAAATAGAGTTCTGCAATTCTAGCCTGTTGTTGCAATCAGAGAAGTTCCCCCCTGCTGGCCATTAAACCTAGAAAATAAGCTACTCTATTTTGTACCATCTGTGGTTAATACTGTACATCAGGTGCCAACTAATTCTAGCTCTAAGTGCGTGATACTGTTCTTTTTACTTCTTAATATGTAAATAACTGTTTGCAAATGCAATTCATAACTTTTGGACAACGACAGAGGATTAGCTTAATAGGGATGCGACAATGCAGACATCACTTGTTAGCAGGAAACTTCATTGTTGGTTCTAATCTTTAAATAAACCATAAGAAATTACCAGTGTTATCCTTTAAAGTAGATGAAGTTAGTGAAATGTGATTAGTTGAAACAAGGACACTGATTTAGCAGAAGCATATAGTTGCATGGCAACAGTCCCTATTGGCTCATGTTAAAATGCATGTCTACAGCTTAGCTCTGGGACAGGAAGCACTGCAAGCATGCTGCGAGTCAGCGCAAGTCTTACCGCCTCTGTAATATCGATGTTGACCACAGCTGTTGTGCTGAAGGATGGAGAGCCTCGGTCCCTGGCTTGGACCACCACAGACCACTTGCAGTCCTTCTGCTTGGTGATGTTCTGCACAATCTCCATAGACTTGATATAGGGCTTCAGCTTGATCTCGCCAGTGTCGGCATTGATCTCAAATGCATTGTCAGGATCTGCGGTCATGATGGAGTATTCAATGACGTTGTTTGGAGACTCTGCATCTTCATCCACGGCCTGTAAAAAGCATCATGCATCAATAGCGTTTACTTAAAATCAAACAAATAAATCTTTATTCTTATGCTGTGATGTTTCTGTAAAATTCATTAGATTTCACATATTGCATTCAATATGTCATTCTTTAACCTGGCTTTGGCACATTTATGCATACATTTTAAGATGAGTCAATTTATCATCCGTAGTACTTATGAAATAGAAAAGGCTATGGATTTATTGTTTCCCTATTAATAACTTTAATTAGTCACACTGATTACTTGTAATCAGAAAATGTACCTCTATTTTGACAGGCGTGCCAATAATCATTGTCTTCTCCACGAGCACTTCATCAAATTCTGGAGCGTGGTCGTTCATGTCAGTGACTGTGACAAAGACTTCAGCCAAGCTGTATTTCCCCTCTGAATCTTCAGCCTTGACATAAAAGTTATATTTTGACCTGACCTCTGCATCCAGGCTGGTCCAGGGCTGTGTGGTGATGAGGCCTGATGAAGCGTTAATGGAAAACCTGCAGTTCAGATCACACAGTGCATGAGTCACAACCACAGATGTCCATTTAGCTTCATCTCAACTAACCAGGCGTTTCTAATACAGGCATCGTAATTCACAGCTCAAGTGACAGATTTTCATTGCTCCCTGTGAATCTCTACATGACTCACACTTTGCTATAAAAAAACAACTTTACAGCCCTCGTTGGACAGACGTGTTATACTGTTAGGCTTCATATGTTAATCTAGTTGATTTAAAAAACGTGTAGAAAAAACAAACTTGTAAATGTTCGCTGCTTATGAAGCATTATTTGTTTGGGTGAAAAATCCTGAGCCCTGATTTGCAGGGAGAACATTTTCAATGAGTTGCTTCCTTAAAGACAGATATCCAGTATATGAAATGTATATGTACATCTGCAGAGAAATATTGATTTACACAATAATCACCAAGTTTTTTTTCAGTTTATTGTTACTGTTATACACTGTTTGTGTTTTCTGCAGATTGGGAACCACAAAGCTTCTACTTTTACATTTCAAACATTGTGAATGTATATTTGAGATTTTCAGACTTTCCAGAGGTTGTTTTAAAGTAATCACTAATCAGGAGAACTTGACTATACCCTGTAGGGCTTCCATATGGAAGAAAGGCCTCTGCTATGAGGCCGACTTAATTTTTACCAGCTGTTTTATTTCTCTAACTTAAAAACACATTCATAACAATTTCAGGGATACAATAAGGAATAAATACTTGCTCGTACACACAGCAGGTTTACCAATTTTAAAGCTTGCCAGGAGCTTTCTGAATGCCTTCTAGTTCAACATTGGGCATGCAGCCATTTTATTCAGCAGACTTTTCTGTCTTGTTTTTGCTGTGAAATTTCACAAGTTTCCTTGGAACTGATAACTTTCACACAATTAACTCAGGTTGCAGCCTGCAGACAGGCATAAATTCTCACTTTTCCTTCGCTGTATGCTGCCTTGCTTCTCAAAGCTGCCGTTTCTGTGGCTCCAGCTGTCACATTGCATATTAATTGGCTCTGCCTATGTGAGATGGGCCAGGCTCTCTATTTTTAACCCACCAATCCAATTAGGAGATTAGCCAGCATCTTGCAGCCATTTTAGAGCGAGCTGTTTGTGCAGCAGAGGGGCCAATCAAACTGGTTTCCCGCTTACCTCTTTCATCAAAGACACAAAGATGACTCAAGACTAGTGTCCTGTTGGCACTAAACACCCCGAGCCTCTGAGCATTTTTGACTCGTGCTTTCAAAATAACTTTAGGCTGTGAAATGCATTTTGTGGAAATGCCAGAGTTAAATTTCTGATCAGAATGAACCTAAACTGGCAGCAATGAAAGGCTTATACTCACAAATCAGACCCTGATCCATAAATCGTGTATTTGACTTCACCCCAAGGCCCAGAATCTGGATCATTTGCCTAGAGGAAAAAAAGAAGGAGATTATACACATCATGCTTACACAACAAAATATTAAAAAATGTACATTTTGAAACAATCTTATTTTCTTATTTGGCAAATTACATCATAATAGTGTATAAATATATAACTTAAATAAATACGATTACTTTAAGGTGACTGAACACGATTTATTGTGTCCTTTATTTTTACTAAAACCCCTTGTGGAAAACTAGATAGGGTCTTAAGCTCATATACAGTGTGTTGCGAGGGGATGTTCAGCAAGCATGGGACAGCATGATTAACCTTGAAACAAAATTAAGCTTTTTACTTCTGTCTGCTTAGCTTGGACACGTTGCCTGGTTGCAGGGTTTCTGCAGTATGATGACAAACAAGGGACAAATGTGCCAATATTTTTTTTAATAATCCCCCTCGATGAGGAGTAACATAGGACATATGCCAGATTGTGACATGGAGATAACAAATTTCATAACCAGGAGTAGCAAACTGAAGCAAGAGAGCGCTAAGCCTGTTTTTGTCTGCACCAGTCTGCTTTTATCTAATGAACTGTGCTGAGCAATATGCATTTAATAGAGGAAAGATGGATTATATAATCACTTTGATCGGGTTAAAGTCGAGTTTAACTGTGATTGACTCACTGTTACAGATGAAACACTGGAGCCTCCAGGGGAGTTCTCAGGGACCCTGGCGATGTAATACTCAGATGTGAATTTAGGGATGTTGTCATTTGTGTCCAGCAGGTTGATCACTATGTCCGCTGTTGCGCTGAACCGTTCAGGAGTGTCAATCTCCACCGCCAGGAGCTGCAGGAAGACACAGAGTGATTAAATTAGTGCTGAAAGCCTTAGTCGACTCATAATCAATGAGTTTATGGATAGACAGCCATCTAAAGCCACACTGGTTACTCTGTGAAACTGTAAACCTAGCAAAGAAAATATTTTCAGATTTGATTTTTGATGTTTAAAATTAATGTCAGTGCAGTCAGTGAAAAAAATCAGAGACTTGCTAGGGTGCTTATGTTGTTATTGCTTATCTACAGTCATATCAACAGATGGATTTTTAGCCCGAGTCCTTTATAAAGCACAAATGATTGGAGTACATTATCTTTGGCAGTTTATAAAAGGTGAGCTATGTATTTATGTTGCAACATTTGCGAAGTATTCGTATACAGGCAAAGCTTAAGTTAATGAAAATGCAATTAATTCATGGGCTAAAGCCATTAATCAAAATGACAGCAGGTCTTCATCCATATTTCCTAGTAATCAAAAGAGATTACTCATCCAGTAAAATAACTAACAGCATTATTTCTTCGACACTCGTTAATAATAATGTATTGTAATTTTGTAATATTGCCCATATGATGCCTCACCTTAAAAGAGAGAGTCGGCCCCTTTTCATAGTCGATGCCGGATGTGTCTTCCACAATGATGGTCACCTGTGCTTCATTCAGGACTGTCTGGGGAACCACACGAAGTACTCGGCTCGGCCCCACTAGCCTCAGTTTAAATTTGGCGTTTGCTCCCTAAAAAATGTCAGCACAATACAGAAGTCCATCACATAAACTGACTGGTTCTTTTATAATGCTTTTCTACTCTACCTACCTACCAACATGTCTTATTCACCCAAACACTTTTTTATGCTAAAGTGCTTTCTATCAAACATTCATATACACTCACACGCCATTAGATGCAACTTGGGGTTCGCAGTTACCCCAAGGATTTGGGGCACAGACTGGAGCAGCCTGGGATTGAACCACCAACTTCTGATTGTAACATGACTTGCGCTACCTCCTGAGCTGTCGCCACCACGTAAATAAGAGTCTAAGAGTGTGTCACGTCATGCTACATGAGCCATTATAAACAGGTTGTGGAGAGTAACCATGGTGGCATAGTGAGTGACATTTTTACTTTCAATACATTTGCTGGACATTTGCAACTTTGGTACTGCATTATTGCATATCATAATAATAATGTATACTTTATTGATCCCCATGGGGAAATTCCTCTCTGCATTTAACCCATTCACTCAGTGAAGCAGTGGGCTGCCATTGGGCGCCCGGGGAGCAGCGTGTAGGGACGGTACCTTGCTCAGGGGTACCTCAGGGTAGCCGTTCAGGGGAATCGAACCCCCTGACCTTCCGATCACGGGGCCAACACTTTACCTACTGAGCTATCCCTGCCCCCAATCATGCTTGTTTTCACATAATTTCACATAAATGGACCTGCCTAATATTCTCTAAATTTTAATATTATTGCATCACCTTTGATCACAGTTATTGATTAGTAACGCCACACTACTGCATGTCTAAGGAAGGAATCAAAGGATGAATTAGATATTTGCAATTTGGAAATTTATGTACCTGATCAGAGTCATTGACTGTGATCTTGAAGCCACGGAGGATCTCCCCCGCAGGTGGATGCTCATACATGGTGACTTCAAATTTGTTCTGTGGTCCATTTTCTCCATAAAAGGTTGGGGGATGGTTGTTGAGATCAACCACACGGACAGTCACTGTGGTAACATCATAGTCCTCGAGCTCATCGTTTGGGCCTACCTCAGATGCCTTCAGTATAAAAAATACACAAGTAAATAAAATTATAGTCAATGAGAGTAAGAAGCACAGGTGAAAAAAGGAAGTTTTCATATGACTCTATGCAGTCCCGTGAAAAACTATTCCAGGAGAAGAAGCAGTAAGATGCTTCTAATCAAATGCATTTATTTAACTGATTATCAGCAAGACCACCTCTATATGATAAGAAGTTTTGAAATTCTGCTGTTTTGGAGCATTCAGGTGTATGTTAACACAATGTAGCAACTTTCCTAGGAGTGGGCATCCCAGAAAATACGCCCCAAGGCCAGGTAAAACCCAACCACTACATTTTAGAAGGTTTGCCAGAGGAAAGTCTCTTCTGTCTAAAAAGAATATAGAAGAAAAGCTTAGGTTTGCAAAGTTGCATCTGAAGAAACTCCAAGACTTCTGGAACAATGTCCTTTGGCTAGACAAGATCGAAGTAAATGTTTGGCCATAATGCGCAGCACCACATTTGGTGAAAATCAAACACAGCATATCATCACAAACACCTCATACCAACTGTGAAACACGGTGGTGGAGGGGGAATGATTTGGGCTTGTTTTGCAGCCACAGGACCGCGACACCTTGCAATCATTGAGTCAACCACTGAACTCCTTTCTAGACTTTGTAGAGTCAAATGTGAGCCCAGCTGCCTGACAGACAAAGCTTGGCCAAAATTTGGTCATGGACCACGATGATGATTTTAAGCACAGCAGTAAATCTACAACAGAATGGCTGAAAAAGTAAAGAATCAAGGTGCTGTAATGGCTGTGTCAAAGTCCAGACCTAAAACTGATTAAGATACTTTGACAGGCACGTAAGAGAGCTGTGCATAAACAAGTACCTGCAAACCTCAATGAACTGAAGCAATATTGTAGAGAGTGAACCAAACTTCATCCACAACCATTTGAGAGACTAATAAAGTTGTACAAAGAAAAAAACCTATCCGTTCAAGTTATTGCAGCTGAAGGTGGTTTCACAAGCTACTGCGGTGAAAGGTTTCTTTTAAACATGAAGATAAGTAGAAAATAACTTGTTACCTTGACCTTGATTTCATACAGCTCATTTTTCAGCAAAGATGGAAAAGTTGTCAGGGTGATGCAACCACTTGTGCTATTTATGTCGAACACACCATCACTACCTGAAAGGTGTTGATAGAAGTTTTGTTTGAAATCTGATCATAATCTAAAAGAAGACACAGTAACACACCTTTGCTTTATGAACAAGCAACTAAACCTGGCACTTTTTTCTTTTTGCTATTGTTCTTACCATTAATAATGGAATAATGTATCGGGTTAGGATTGCCTTGGTCACCATCTTTAGCGTACACTGTGTATATTTCAGAGCCCTAGAAGTAAAAAAAAGTACATCAACATAATGGAGACAAAAGCAACAACCATAATCAAATTTACTTCAGTGAATGTGACAAGAACTTACAGGAACAGAGACTTCATAGATGTATCCAAAATATGGTGTTCCTACAAAGTATGGAGGCATGTCTTGGGAATCAATAACATTAATTGTTACTGTGGCTGTGGAGGTCAACACCTGATGCTTCCCCTTGTACTTTCCACCTCCATCCTGAGACAACAACAAGGCAAAAGCAGAGTTACCACATGGCATAATTAGCTACACCTTTATACTTAATCAAAGACATTAATCACTTTACATTTGGCCATGTTGGGATTATGGGATCTCTGCTACTTGTTATCTGCCACAATAGCTTGAAGCCAGCCCACAAAAAGACATAAAAATTTAATTTAACCAAAAATATATATATTTTAGTATTTTAACCTAATAAATGCTATGTTACTTGGACTTTAAAGAGATGTCTTGCTTGAAAAATTTAAGAGTTTGTTTTTTCTTAACTTGCTGAAAATCACAAAGTGCGGAAAAAAATAAATGAAATTTGAGAAGCACATACCGGTACATAAGATTTTAGATACATGTTCATGGTTTAGTATAATTTTATAAGCAATTATTCTCTGATTTCCAGTTAAACGAGGAAAATCTGGGTGCCGTTTTAGTTCACTGCGTTGAGCAGGCGACCACGTGCCGAGCGGCTGGCCCGGGTTTGAGTCCGACCCGCGGCCCTTTGTCGCATGTCTTTCCCTCTTTCTCTGCCCCCGCTTTCCTGTCCTCTCTTCACTGTGTCTATCGAATAAAGTTGAAAAAGGCCAAAAAAACCTACGAAAATCTTGCACCTTAATAAATATCAAAAGCTAGGCAATGAATTTCATTATTATTTGGGAACACTGGGATATTATTTTTCATACATCATAGGTTTACCTTTTCTATAACTGTGTTATTTCCTAAATGTTACACAAAAAATAAACTAGCTTTCACCACCATTATTCACAGTGATAAATTATACTTATTTTGGGAGCAGGACTTTCAGTGCGTCAGCAGACCAGCAAGTTCAAATCTCACCACTTCCCAACAGATTTTTTTTAGCTCCCTGTTCCCCATTTTCACTCTTTGCTTTTCTCTCACCCAAATCAGTGAAGGTAAAAAGCCTTTTACCCTGAATCTAGTTCTGCAGGAGTTTTTTCATATTAAAAGGGAGTCTTCCTCTCAGTCACTGCAAGTGGTTGCTCATAGAACATATTTATGTTATTGGAGTATTCAGTATAATGATTTTTTTAACCTTACAATATGCAGGATTTGGTTCTATATGAACAAAATTGTATTGTATCAGAAGGAATGGTATTGATAAACTCCAATAAAAGTTTTTATATTTAATGTAATTTTCTACTTAGAAATAAATAATTTTAAACTGCAATTTCATTTATCTGTTTTAAACCCCATGATTGATGCAATTTAATGTCTAAAATACATGACACGAATGTTGAAAATCCATGTATTAAGACCACTTGATTAAGCAAATAAAGGCACAGCCCAAATCTAAAAGTGTCACAGTGACCTCTCACCTTTGCAACTACTGTCACAAAATGTGTTGGTGTGGTCTCAAAGTCCAAAGTCTCACCGGGTTTGACTCTGAGGATCCCACTGTGTCCATCAATGGTGAACTTGGTGAATGGGGAGGTCTGAAAATATAACAGTCACAGTTAATGAGGATAGTAGAAGGAGTGCTTTATTTCTACTTAAATTTAGCAATGAAAACCAATAAAGCTAATTTCCGATATGGTACCAATCAGTCTTAGCCTGGCTCATTTTAACCTTGCCATTTCAGGGTAGCTTTGTCTCACAATTGACACATGGAGACTAACAACCACTGTGCTGTCAGCTGTTGGCCCAGACCAAACCTAAGCCCCTATTAAGCTTTCAATGCCATGCTCAAATGTAATTGAAATTTAATCCACTAAAGTAACACGATTTCCAGACTGCTCTATGGTATGAGATTAATCTTTCCCTGCATCACTGTCCCATCACTCAAATGCCCTTTTCCTCCCTCCACATGGTTGCGCAGTGCTCGTGATGTCAGGTCGACCTCTGGTTATCCCCGAGTGTTAGGGTCACACAACGCTAGTTAAAAGTGTCATTATTTGCTTAATAGCGTTGCAGTCTTGGTAATAAAAAATATAACTGATTTTTAAATGGATTGCAAAGCAGAAATTGAATCAAACCATAGAAGAGCATTTTTTTTTTTTTTAAACTAGAAAAAATAGAAAAATTAAGATATGAAAAAAAATGAAATGCAAAAATTATGAAAAAAACCCCAACTTGTTCACAGTTTTAAATACATTTTGGGCTCTAAGAGGATAAAGGTGTTCGCAGACTTCAGGGAGTATTCAAGGATGTGAGAGTTAAGAGAGCTGAAGATGTAAAGAGGTGTAACGCTATAAAGAGCCCTGTCTGTGATTAGTACACTCTTACAATCAACTCAGTATTCATCTGGCCGCCATGTGCAACATGGCTAAAAAAAGCTTTAACTGTTTTAGCCTAGGTTACACTAGGTCACTTTTCTGCGCACGTGTTGCTGTAGAAGCCTAGCTGCTACATTTTGGAGAGTGCTTTTTTCTGACTGATGGCTCAGTAAACATAGATGCAGCAGCCAGAGTTAATCAAGTATGAATGTTTTAGGAAATATTTGGACCTGTGTGCATTATATAGTTTCTAATTTGTGATATGTGGCTAGCATTTTTCACCTGAGTTTAAACAACAACTTATTAAAATTCACAACAACTTCTTTAACGCGCCTGAATTTTACTGGTGGCTTTGTGCATCGTTACTTCAATTCAACTTCAAAAACATTTGCCATTTGGTAGTTACTACTCAAATTGTTTTAAAGTTGCCATGGTAAAAAAAAGTGCATTACAGTGAAGCTGTAAAGTTACCTGTAGATAATAGGAAACACTTCCTCCTGAGCCCATATCTTTATCCACTGCTTGGACTCTGTAGATGCTACTTCCTGGGGCAGTGTCCTGGAAAGGAGCAAAAAGTTCAATAATGTTCAAACATTATTAAATGTCTATTATTTAATTAGTTTGACACATTTATTACATAAAAAAAAACACTCTAGAATGCATTCATATAACTGTATAGTTATGTTATATAATATACCTCTGGAATATCAATAATAAAAGGCAAATTTTGAAATTCAGGTGGTTCATCATTGGTATCTGTGACAAAGACTCTCACTGTCTCAACAACCTGAAAAAAACATGAAAAGAAATTACAAATTTCCAAAACAGCTGCTTTTGCTACAGCTTATAAAAAAATGACATTGTTTGCAGAGAAATAATCTAAATAGCGATCAGATAAAATGTCATGATGCACAGTTAAATAGATTTTTCTGTCATGGCACGTTTTTGAAGTATTATGTAATCTTAAAATTTGTGATACAGTTTCCAGGTAAACTGCAGTACTAAAATGTGACTGTAAACTGAATTGCACTGTAGATTATAGAGCTTACTTTATTACGACCATCCGTTATGCTCACGTGCACTGAGATTTCATCTTGTTTCTATGAAAAATAAACATGTCACGTCACTTTCAGACAAAGGTTTTTTTTTTTTTGTCTGTTTCCAAACCAGGAGTCTTTATTAAAATGCTTACCTCTCTGTCGAGCTCCTGAATTAGAGTCACATTTCCTGACTTTGGGTCAACTCTAAAATATTCTGTAGAGCCCTTTTCAAAAGTAAGACCATATCGTACTGGATCTTCCTCCGGATCTGTGCCATTCAAGACGTATATCTGTGTTCCTATGAGAAAAGAACACATACAGGGACAAAACCTTTGAAATGGGGCAGAAACGTGACATGTCTATATGCAGCACTAGTGTAAAAGGCACGTTTGACAGGTTAGGTCAGATGAGCCACTACCCATAGTGTTTTCTTCCCGTAAGACTTTGATGTACGTCACAATCCAAAAGATCTTATAGTGATTAGCTGGAGCCTCAGCACCATGCGTGATCATTTCATTATAACACTTAGGTACTTAAACCACACATCTCTAACTACACTGAATGTAAACACACACACAAATTATACCAAACGTAATAATGTTATTATTAATATTAATAATAATAATAATAATAATAATAATAAAAATTATTTAATTTTACGGGAGCCTTACCAACGGGTGTATCCTCAGAGATGCTGAACAAGGCCATATTTCCATTTGTACTGCTGGGACCATTATCGTAAAAATATGGAGCATAGTCTGATTGCCCTTTATGATAAAAAGATGAGAAAGAAAAAGATGATCCACGTTATTTGAGCAGACGGGAGATATAAAACAAAAACAATGACCTAATCTAAAAGAAAGCTGCACCATACACTGTATAAACCCCACAAATGTCTCTCAACATATCAAATTATTTTTTTAATAGAAAAATCCCAATTCTTCAAAAATCTTAATTATTATTGTTTACAGTGAGAAGAGTTGCACTCACTTGCTAAAAAGAGCAGGAATTGAAAGCAGGGAGGAGGAAAGAGTTAAATTAGAAATATACAAGGCTGTAGTATTAAAACAGACAAAAACAGCGTTGCATTTTGAAATACATGCAATGCTTATGAAGTACAAGCAACATGAACGTCCACACTAAGATAGACATGCCCTCTCTGTGTTAGAGGATTAACCAGATAAGTGCGAGGCAAGAAGTCTTAACCACACACAACAAAGACAATAAAGGAAAAGCAGAGCCTTACCCGAGGTGAAGTTAAGCATAAGGAGAAACAGTAAAGCATGCGTTTTCTTTTCTTTCTTCATCCTGGTGGGGAGGTAAGGCTTGGCTGGCTCATGTGGAAGGCTTGGTGGAGGGAAAGCGAGCAGTGAGTGTCGTGCCCTTCTTGAGGCGTATCAGCAGGCTCAGAAGTAGGAAGAGGCTGGGACAGCGTCTCAGGCACTAATCCAGTGACGCATCCCTTCTCTCTGCACACATCTTCTACCACACTGCTCTCACTCCAAATTCTCCTGGACCATTGAGGGACGAGAGTTCAGGTTTCACACAATATGGTGTGATCATCACACCTCACCACACATTTGACAGGCGCACACATGAGGCGCTGCATCCATGTTTAGTCTGGAAACAATGATAAGAAGTGTTTGCAGCTCAAATTTTATTTGGTTGTTATTATCAGCGGTTTGTTTTGTCATGTTTTTTGTGTTGAGACAGAGCAACTGGCAGGTCACTAGGTTTCCTGGGGAAAGTAGACTGCAAGATCTAAAGAAAGCTTATTGGCTGTAAGAGCATGAGAGATCTAAGTACAGCTAAGGCTAGTGTTGGTAAATGAGCAGGCAAGGGTGACAACAGCGGGCAGTTTAGGCCACCGTGGATATATGTGACTAATGGGCTTGTTAAAACCCTATAAATAAAAAGGAGAGAAGTCAATCACACCATGTGGCCGAACAAAAAACAAAAACAAGAACAAATTAAAATAAAATAAAATAAATAATAAAAAATGAAATACTGTAAATATATCCTTTCGGTATGAATTACCATCAGACAAATCAGGTCAAAGACAAAGCATAGTGCTCAATTCAGAAGAGCTGATTTTATGAAAGAAAAAAAAAGTGACACTCTGAAGACCAGAGTGGAAAAATCGAGTATGACGTTTTGAGCTTGCAACCTTGACAACAGTTAAAGAGAGAGTTTTGCACCTTTTCATGTCATGTGAGTGCACGTTTGCCTGTCATTTCAGCTACAGTGTTAACTGTATTCCAAGGTGTAGAGTGTGCACTTCCTGTATTCACAGGTATAAAAATAGTCCCTGGCTGAATATTTCACATTTAAGGCAGAAAAATGTTAGTGCAGAAGCATAGAAACTCAAAATTATTCATTAGATCTCCTACATTCACAATAATAGATGTACAGGGGCATTATAGTGTAATTATATTTTTCCATTTTAACATTTTGATTAGCTGGATTAACCAGTACAGAAACATAAAAAAATTATTCTGGTAAGAACCACAGTCAAATACCAAAATAATATTATAAAACATGTCCTTATCAAAATATACTTGAAGTAGAACGGTCAACATGCATATGCCCTATACTGCATTATATTACTGGATCATTATTATTTATAATGAATTAGTTTGTCACTCTAATGTAGCTGAGTATGATTTTATTTACTCATTTTGTCAATAGCTTATAATAATATCAGTAATACAGCATAGAGGTCTTTCGTTAAATAAATGGTAAAATAATTAGTCAGTAAAGCTTTAAAATAAATTTTGAGTAAGTTATCCATCTTTTCCAGTGGTGCTGGGTATTGTACAATTAACAGTAGTCTTGTCCAGTGGTTTTGGCAGAGGAGATACCTGGGAGGGGCCACGCCATGCCCCACCCCTGGACATAGCCCCTTGCCTAGAGAGCAATAGACCTAACAGATGCCATCCTTAGAGTCATGCTGCTTGCTTGGACAGTCATGTTTTTTCAAAAACAAAAAACTGACAACAGAATAAAAATAGCACTGATGACGCATCAGTTTCTACGGTGTCACGGGTTGAAGTGACAAAAGCTCCAGCACAGATAACTGTCATCTGAACTTTTAAACACAAACTGCTTCATGCCTATTTTATGCAGCAACAGCCTTGGAACTCTACCAAATATTGGTCATCAATCTGAAAATGACTGGCAGTAACCAATTTTTATCCCCAGTAATGGCAGGTCTCTGCAAACTGGAGCTTTCTGCAGGCTCATCCATTATTGCCCTCTTTATCCCTCCCATCTGTGGGATTTTTCAATACACAGTATACATGAATCATACGTGTCCTAAACGTGAACATTATGTGAGATTTAAAACCATGCCTGACAGCTGCGTGCGCACGTGCTTTAATGAAACACCTGCATATTTACAGATGTTAGCATCTGTTGCAAGTGCCCTGGTTTGAAGGTTTAATTTTAGAGGAACAGCCAGATGGTACACAAGAGGATTACTACACTAAGCCTTTGTCATCTGCTGCAACACACTGACTGTTCATAGGGAAATACAAGGTGGACTCCCGCTGGTCTCAGTCTGGTCTGAAGTAGAGAGAGCTAAATAAACATAAAAATATTTAAGTTTGAGGTTATTTAGTGGCAGATTTTTTGTAGACCACAGCTCACAACAATGAATTTTATGAAGTGCCCTAACTGTTTGAATGAAAGCATGTTTTGCAGGTCACTGAACTTTATCGCGCTGACTTACTGGCCAGAGCAGATATTTTTACTGCACCGTCGTCACGGCACGTAAGCACAGGTGTTACTAAGAATAGCAGCATTTCTTTGTGGACGAGTACACCTGTGGGCTGTAACAGTAACAGTGAGTCAGGGTGCAGTCTGAAACTTCGAGAAAGAATTCAACCACAGTTCTACTACAGTTCTACAGTTCAACCAAGAAACCAGAGCCATAGAAAAAGTAGCAACAGTTGTATTTTAACCCAAACTGTGATCTTTTTCCTAAACCTAAACGAGTAGCTTTTAATTCCAAAACTCCACAAAGCCATTTTCATTTCCCAACACTGACCAAGTCCTTTGTTAATGTTTAAACTGAACAGACTTGTTTTACGTGCCCCAACTAACCCAAGTAACATATTTAGAATAAATAAATAAATATAAAATACAATAAATGTATGAAATATGGAACATGCCATGACTAACTTGAATTCCTGGCGTGTCAAACTGATTTGCTCCGTTAACACCTTCAGCCTCCAAAAATAAATGTTTTTGCCTTTTAAAATGGGAAAATATTCATCTCGCGTACACACAAATTACTTCATGAGACTGGATAAAGAAAAATTTTATTCAGGGACACACACAGAAGAAAAAAAAAAAGGTGGATAGGAAATTCATGTCCAGAATGATCAATCAACAGATTAGAGGTCATGACTATTTTACAAACTGCCATGACAGTGCGTACAGCAACTGAAGTAGAAGTACGTAGAATGTCCTTTTTCAATATCATACGCTGAGATACAAACCATATACCCATTAGTAGATCAGAATTAGTTTATTAATATGCATTATTATACTGCTATACAGCACATTAGTATAGTTATTTGACTGTGGGCAGTTTTGCATGTCTCTTAAGTTATAATTATATCTTATAACTATAACCCAATATATTATACAGTGCAGACAAAACTCCAAAAATCTCCATCAGCAACATCTTGCAAAAAACATCACATGGACTTCTTTACTTTGTTTAAATTACTTTATTCTTTTCCAAAAAAAATACATTACGAACCACTGTTAGCCTCTTTAACCCATTACACAAGTGCTATACCAGAGAATTTCTTCAGCAATTACATCCAGCACAGTCTGTTTATTGTACTGTGAATGTGGACCAATCTATGGTTGACATATGTGGCCTTTTGGTTGTTCTGTGACATTTTCCTGGATTTTCATTCCAAATAAAAACTGAATCACCACCAAGTGGAAATAAATAGAAAACAGAGAATAGTACAAATGACTTCTGAGGGAGGCAAAATTAAACTGACAGATTTAACTCATCTGTTAACACGCCCCAGGATAAACCAGATACTTTCAAAAATCAAAGTAAGATCTCTGTGTTATCTTCTTTACTTTAACAGGCACCTTGTACCACACAGTGCAATCCACATCTTTACATGCTTTTAAAGCATTCACGTTGATCTAGCAGTTAGATAGGATTTGTCTGTATAAGATAACATCAGTTATCTGGTTTATGCTGCTAGCAGTAAACATGACTTTCTCAGCCTGAAAAAGTGGAAGATAAAAGTGAAGCTGGAGTCATGATGGTGTTTACTTCCTCCTGCCGCTACCGCCGTTAGCTAGAATCATCACCAGTCTCATGAAAATATTCAGTGTGTCCATGTAAATCCCCATACACCTGTAAGATTAAATGATTAAATGTATCAGATCCACACATCGGTACAAGTAGATTACCAACAATAATCTTCAAAACCAGTTATTGTAGTGTACTTTAATTCCTGAAGTGACTTACGCATTGATAGGGTCATATTTCTGTACGCCATAGAGTGGGTGTGTCTCTGCCCTCTTGATAACCTTCTGTGTATCATAGAGGAGGAACATACTGAACAGGACCAGACCTCCATAGACAGCAATGGAGTAGAGCCCTGCTCCGAATGCTGAGGTGGGTGGCAGGAACATTGATCCTGAAGAAGACAAAAGAAAATTTAAATCAAGTCTGACATGTACAATTTCTGTGCAGCCGTCAACTAAAAGTTACAATGTAGAAAACTAATAAGCAGGTAATGATATAGTTATAATACTGCACAACACACATATGCGAGTATGAAGCTAATGCCTGGCATCTGTAGCTTCTGTAAAAACATTTGAAACTTGTAGCTGGCTGTCACAGACCTTAACTTGGGGGATTCAATTGTTAACCACCTTGCAGTTATTTATACATTTACATTAATTCATGAATATGTCTTAACTGCCAGGTGAACTGAATTTTGAAATAACTTCTGTTTTGCTTTTCTGGACAGAGATGCACACTATCCACCCCATTTTCTATTTTCTTCTTATACCCAAACTACACCTCTTACAAAGTATCGAATAAGAAGATACGGGGAAGACTGAGAATGCCACTTTTACAGGTAAATTTCCCAATATACATTTTCACTTCCCCTTTAAGTGGATGCCGACTCCACTACTGTTTAATTTGAACATAAGTGTTACCCCTGACAACAGACAAACACTGTGCTATGTATTACTTTTTACCAATTAATTACTGTAGTATATTCAAATGCATTTCTACACAAAACTGATATCTGCTGTTATCTCATGGGAATCAAAAATAATTTGGATGAAGAAAGAAAAACTAATTTACTTATCAGATTAGTTTTTTTTATGCATACTGTTATTATGAAAATGTCAAGCTTTGTGTGGTTTCACAGAAACAAAAACACAATAAAGTCAAAACATGGCATTTAATACTTTGCCTTAGTCTTAAAGCATTTAGTGGAATAATGTGCATTTACGAATTGTTTGTCATAATATAAGCACTTCAGCACAGAACCACTTTAATGCAAAAAGGACACTGCAGTTTAAATATATGTGAAACAATATAAATAGAGTGCATTACATTAGGTTGGAGATCAGACTTTCAACAACTAAAAAAAAAACATAACCAAAAAAAGCAGCAGCTTCCTTATACTTTCATTTCAATGAGACCACAGACTGAAACTCAAAGGCAATTTTATCAGGAACATTTCCAGCCTGAATGCTCACTAGCTTGTAATATTCATAGCTATCTATAAACAGGATTGATGAAATAAAAGTGCATTATACTAACCAAGAGAGGAGGCAAACACCACTCCAAATCCAACAGCCAATGGCCCTCCCATATTTAGGAACTTCTCACTTGGGGCACACATTGCAACAGTAGACAGACCTCCCACGATGCCCGCGGTGTACCAGGCAGCCCTCACCATCAGAGGCCCTCCCAGGAGAGTGAGAGGGGCAATCACAGCACCCATCACACCTTATCAATTATTAAAAGAAAGGTTAAAAAACAAAACTTTTTTTAAAAAAAACAAACAGCACCAAATGATATTAGTGCCATCAACTAGTGCAGCGTTGAAGCAGTTTTTTCCTCTGACCTGTTCTAAGCCTGCCTTCTAGTGTTCAACCAAGGCAACTACATACCAGAAACAACAGGGCTGATAAATTTCTTACAAGATATTTAGAAATACAAACCTGCATGGAGCATCCAAGCGAGGTGTTTGGGCACTGGGCTGTGCTCATATGAAATGGACCTGACCAGCATGCCCGCACCAATCATAGCAGCAAAAGTTGCTCCAATTGCCTAGGTGGGAACAAACAAATCATGATATTAATAAGTTCAACTGAAAAATTCAAGTACATCAGATAAACTACGGTTTAAAAATTGGTATATGACTAAACAAGCTCTGTAATATGTAATTCTTAGGTTTAAATTTTTTTTTTTTTAAATAATGCTGCAGCGCAGTGAATACCATTAAAAAAGAAAAAAAGCAAGCAAGTACAGTGGCTTGCAAAACTATTCGGCCCCCTTGAACTTTCCCACATTTTGTCACATTACAGCCACAAACATGAATCAATTTTATTGGAATTCCATGTGAAAGACCAATACAAAGTGGTGTACATGTGAGAAGTGGAACGAAAATCATACATGATTCCAAACATTTTTTACAAATAAATAACTGAAAAGTGGGGTGTGCGTAATTATTCAGCCCCCTTTGGTCTGAAAGCAGTCAGTTGCCCATAGACATTGCCTGATGAGTGCTAAATAGACTAAATAGACTAAATAGAGTGCACCTGTGTGTAATCTAATGTCAGTAGAAATACAGCTGCTCTGTGACGGCCTCAGAGGTTGTCTAAGAGAATATTGGG
>VUQG01020236.1:0-21356 GCA_015106755.1 Etia nguti
CCAAGGCCAAAGCCAATATCTTGCTGCAGCACCTACTTGAACACACACACGCCAACACACATGCTGGCACCAATAGGAGCATTCACACGCACACAGAGACAGGCAGGCTTTTCCACCCACAGTTTTTCCAAGGTGCAGTCCATCTGCTCTCTCCATAGATTTAGATGGCAGAGTCCAATATGTGATACAACTTACCAGCTTGGTGTATATTACAGCCCCACCAGGCCCAGGTGTCTGAGGTAGTTATTAACCACTAGAGCCTGACTGATACATCATCATGGCTGATAGAATCGTCCAGTTACATATTATGTAGATATAAGCAATACAGAAAAGATTTGCTTGAGTTATTTTAGAAACAATTTGCCATTAAAATAATTGTCCACAAGGGAGCACTGGAAGGCTAATTTTTATTCCACAAATATCCCAATCACTCAATTGTTGCAAGAAAATTGAAGTGTTCCTTATAAAAAATGTTTTATTTTTTAAATAAAAAATGTTAATGTTTACATGTTTTTCTTTATAATACAGAGAGTTATATAAGGAGTGCGTTAAATACAGACCTTTACTGAAAACAGACAGGCAGTACTTAAGGTCAGAAAAAAGCCCTGAGGCATGTTAGAGAACATTGACAGAGACATAAATAAAATATACCACTGCACTCTGAACAGAATCTGGGACATAGCCTGGTAACATGTACACATGTAAACATTACAGAGAAATAATGAATGGGGCGAGGGGAGCAAAAAAAACAAGTTGAATGCAGGGCGCCACAAGCACGAGCATGCAACGCTTGTGCGCACAGACAGGAAAAATAAATTCCCACAGCATTTTAATTGCAAGATTTGAGCTAAAGTAAAGCTGATTGCTAACTGAGAGCAAACTACAGACGAGCGCAGCCTAAGGTAGAGAGCTTTGAGTGCTCAGGATGCTTGCTGCAGCTTAAAACATCACTGATGGCTGTTTCACCCTCTGACTCACTAAATTAACTCCAAATCCATTTACCAGGGTTGCAGCTTAAGCCCTCAAGTTTGGTCTTGGTCTTCAGCGGTTTCTTCTAATTGAGTTTCTAGTAATTACCACAAGGCTAATGCATTGTAAGTGCCTTCTAAATCAGGGGTAAAGATTTTGTTTCAGACTACAAGTGCACCCAATGATCGTATGCATCGGCATGTGAGGGAAGCTTTGGTATTAATGTGGAAGAAAAAAAAATAAAAACAACCACAGCATTGCAGATTGTTGTGACAAGAAACTCACAAGCTAAAATGAACTCTGAACCACCTCTTTCCTGGTTCCCCTCTTAATCCCTGACTTTAGATTCAGAGTGCCAAGTAGAGGCAACCTGGCTGACACACTGCACAGGGCTCTTTGATCTGCGCTGGCAAATTTGACAACAATGAGTGGGCTGACGCTGGATAAATACACTTGAAGCTGAACAAATTAGCTAGTTACCTGGCATTACCCATTTCTGGATACACCTGAAAATATCAAAACTGAAGACTAACAAAAAAGAAATGGGATCGTATATACAGTTTCTCTGGCCTTTCATTTTCTTTGCTTTGTTGTGGTGGACAGGAGGGAGTGAGAGGGAGCTCACGAGAGGCCTGAATAAGCACACTGCTCCCTTACACTTATGAAGTTGCCTGAGACCTTCCTTCTCTCTGAAGACTCCTTTAATTAGGCTTTAATTGCCTTATTAGCTCAGGCTATCGATGGAGGAGGGAAGGCAGTGAGAGAAAAAGGTCACGAATGGAAGACAGCTGGAGAGGAGGAAACTTAGCAGGGCAAATAAACAAGGGTGGGCAAAAGGGGCAGGGAGAGGATTGGAGCATAGACAGAAGCATCCACCCACACATACGGACTCACTAATATACAGTCAGACCGCATAAAGCACACATAAAATGTCTGTATACACATAGCTGTGCAAAGAGTTGGTTACTTCAAGCAAAAATGAGGCGGTCTCCGTTGGGAAAGTGTTGTCAGGTGAAATAAAAGACAAAGATAAGATGCAGCTCGGAAACATGACTGCTCCTTCAAGAACGGGCTTTGTGGCGCACCCAGGCAATTGACCCTTCACCCTAACCTCAGTACGGCAGGGGAGATGGACGAGGTAGAGGAGAGAGCTGAGAGGAAAAGGAGGGGCAGTAAGAAATGATGAATGAGTGGAAGCGGAGGAGAAAGAAATCGGCAGCTGGAGGAGGAACTGCAGAAAGGATAAAATATTCTTCTGAGGACTCTCAAGACTTCAAGTGAAAAGCATACTGTACATTGCAATAAATTAACTACTTCAGTGTCTCGCTTGTTTGCATGTAAGACGTGTACATTTGCAAGTTTAGCATTTGTCGTTTGTGTACTTGTGTACCTCCATGTCTCTTACTCTGCATCTTGCGTACATGCCGCTCATACCTGCCTTTTAAAATTCATAGCCTGAACCTGGGGTGCTAGCTAATTTCATTTTCAATTTGTAAGTTGTTGACAGTGATCTTGCAAACATCATAGCTGCCATTTGTTATTTTCTCTACCCCGTGGCTAGTATTATCCGTTTCAAATTTCATTCCAGCGAGACAGAGAACAAAAAAAAAACTTCAAAGATGTGAAACTTAGTGGAGTTGAGGCCCAGTGCGCAACACAACACAGAAATAAAACCAACATCTGTTACACAGGCCAAGCTGACATTTTTTTTTTTATCACTGCTGAAGGCTTTACCAATCCATCTGTTGCTATATCCAACTCTGCCTAGTCAAGTGATACTATAAAAGGATGCCAGTGGGAGTGAAGCTTTTGCATAGAAGCATCTGCAGAGGCAATACGGCAAGGTACCTTTCCATTATAATATCTCCTCTTAATCTGCCTCCCACTACACACACTCACAGGCACACTTTAGCTGTTTTGTTGTTTTGTCTCTACTGTATGTGCTCCTCCATGTGCATGCCAATGAGATTGTCCATCTTTGCTCTGTGGGTCTCACCAGCAAGTGTGTGTGTGTGCGTGTGCCTGCACGGGATTGTGTACATGAGGACGCGGATGAATCAATCCATCAGGGAAATGGAAGAGTGTTTCTTCGTTGTTCCCCAGCCTCATTAGAACCCATTCAGTCAATCAAGCATGAATCCCTAACACAATAACATGCAAAGTGCTTTGTCTGCATGTAATTGGCCTTGCCAGGGCTGTTTTTCCTCAAATGGTTAGCTGCAGTTGCCTCTCTCAGACCACTGGCCAAGAGCCTCGTCCAAGAAATGCAGCTGATGGAAGGAGGAAGAAGAGAGGAAACAATAACGAAAAAGAAACAGAAGGAAAGATTTGAATAAGATTTGAATAAGGATAATCCAGAAGAGTTTTGTGGTCTCATCTGTGGGTTAGATGTATAAACCCTTAACATTTTTCACAAGGTTCTCCTTTTTCCAGTTTGTGTGTGTGCGTGTGTGTTTGATGTCCAAGAGAAATGGGTAGATCGATCCAAAAATTGGTAGCATCGATACCAACTGTATTGGTATCAGGCTGATACTAGTGCGATAGGATCGATACTTTATTTCTATCCCAGTTCAGTATGTATCCCACTGAAATGTGTTAAAGATTTTGTTTTTGGGGGGGAAATTAAAAAATATACCTCTAACAAGCGCTATGAAAAGTGCCGGAACCTTTTGTGTTGACTGTGACATCAATTTTATTATTTTTTTTTTTTTTTGAGCCCACAGCACATTTGAACAAACCAAATTGACCCAAAATGCTGTAGAGACAGGCACATTTAAATTCCAGATCTCCAAAAAAACAAACAAACCATGGTTTCAAAACAGATGAAAAGCTGAAAGGTGTGTTTTGTTGTGTTAACTAATTATTGTGGATAGTAAAAATCACAGTGATTTAGTGGTCATTAAAATTTGTTCAGAATTTGCAAATTGACGATAATTCATCTCATAAATCATTACACGCTCCTTTCTCCTACATAAGCTGTGTTTATAAGTTTAAGCACTGGTATTGTCATTGGCCATATTAGCCCTGTGTGTATGTCTAATAAACTCATGTCTGTGCTAATGTCCAACACCTTGGTTCTCACTTTTTAAAAGGGCTGAAAGGTTAAGAGACAAATTAGGGTAGGATACGAGTGCTAGGGAATGCACTATAAAAATGAATGTCCCCACAGAGACAGCCACACAAATATGTGGTTGTGTACCCCTGTGTGTATGCATCAGCAGGCACACACACAGCATTGTGTGCGGTCATGCAGAACTCCTGTCTGTCACAATCACACATGTTCTCCATTACCATGATAAACCAGTTGACATACACACATAAATATACCACCCATGGAAGAGGTAGCACACTAGCAATTGCACAGAAATGCACGATGGGAGATTGATAACACATCGGTGCAGAAACACGGCCCCTGTGGAGGGTCTGTTTGTTCGCTATGATGGGTGACACGGCTGACTGACACTTTCCTCTATACCAACCCAACAGCCAGTGTGCTGAAATTGTGCAGCTACACTGTTGATTAAGCAGTGTGCGGTGTGTGCGTTATTACAGTGAAATTAGTTCAGCGGTGCAGGGCAGTGCAGTCTCAGTGTGTAGGTGTGTATTCATGCGTGTTTGCATTGGTTGCGTTCGTGCTACACGTGCATCACAAGGAAATGAGACCATAATTATCAAAGGAATACACCTGACTTTGAACCAGAGCTTTGCAAAAGTCAAGCCAGGCCACGGCACCCAAAACTGCTGAGATAATCATCAGTAGTCAAGTGCTGCCATCTAGTGACAGAAAAATGCAGCTTCAAATAAAAAATTATAGACTAGGCACAAGAAAATTGAGCTAAACTTGCAATAAACTTGAATTAATGAGGCAGTTTTGAATTGACGCAGCAGGATGTTTTTTTCTTCTTAACAAAATCCAGATTTATTCATGCTGCTATGCTTCCTGTGCCTCCTTCTCACTCCTCCCTGAATCTCTTAGCCTACTCAGATCAATAGCTTTGTTTGTTCCAGTTACACCTCCCAGTGTTTTCACTTGTCCCCCTCTGCAGGAAGTGAATTGGATGTCCTGTCCTGTGCAGTGGTTATGCTGTGAATCAAAAAAGCTAAATTAAATTGCCTAATTGGTTTCCTTGGGAAGGGTAAAACAGATTTAAATTGATTACCGGTAATGGCCTTTTGTGGAACCACATTTGCTTCTGCTGTTTGAGGAGGATTTAGCAAAACCAATTAATTTGCCTCACCTCTTATGTGCCCTCCTTCTGTCTCCCTTTGTCTCAGCCTGGGAGCTTTTTCATCTTTTGCGTTTTCCACTTTTTAATGCCCTTTTTCATACTCCCAAAAATATGATGATGATAATGTCGCTGGATAACAATCATTCATGCCTAATTGGATGAATACCGTCACAGTGGGTTTCAATAAAAAGGCAGAGATATTTTTTCTACTGTCGGTCTGCCGTTAAAAGACTCTCCCGACAAAAGAAAATTTAAGTCTCTTTGAATTACGTTGCTTGTGCATTACTGCTCCTGCTGCTTCAGGTGAGGGTGGAAAAAGTAAGATGTCAAGGTCAAATTTTGTCACACAAGCTGATTAAATCCCTAATAAATTCTCCCTTTTTCTGTATCACTGCCTCAGTTTTTCTCGTTCTCCCGCCAGATATTATCACAGCCTGACCCAATGTGACATTTCAAATGGGCAAATTACAGGCACTTAATGTGATTTCATTAATTACATTGGGGTAACTATTGTGTATGATTAAAACAGATGTCAGGCACCTCGAGGGAAAAGGGAGAACTAAATTTCTCACTGGTAATAATTATTATCAAAGTCATTTTTAGATTTTTCTTTTTTTAATGTTCTGGTCGGGAAATTATAAAGTGTCTCAAACCACATCAGACTTTGCATTCAACCAAGAAAAATCTCTTTTCCCTCCGAAACAACTCTTATTTTTAGCTTCACTGCATGCAGAAAATGTAAATGCTGTTAAGCTGAATAGCCCATGACAAATTAACAAAATAATTTCAAGCATTATAAATGTATTTATATCCGACTTCATATTTTGTAGAGGGCTAAAGCAACCTTCCACTGCCCAAGGTTCTGTAGAGATGTACGAATAATGACTTAAGTACTGCTATTTAGTTGGATTACATGCAAAACCCTTAAGCATTACAAATTACTGTAGAAAGAAGGCTGCATTCCATTATGGGATTATTTCACACATATGATGTGGATATGGCAAATTTGTCGCAACCAGGATTAATATCTCAAAAAGGTAACAAGAACACACACACACACACACACACATATATATAGCTGTATTTTACTGTAACTAAAATGCATGGTAAAAAAAAAGAGAAAAGAGTAGAGGGGAATAAAGATTTCTTCAAAACAGAGCAGTTGAACAGAAATTCTAACCAGAAATACCTCCGTCTCTTCAGCCACCTCCTCCAGCTCTTTTGGGAGGACATTGAGGCATTCCCAATTCAAGCTGAGAGACATAATCTCTCCAACATGGAGTCTGGGACCTCCTTCTAGTTGTACAGTCAAGCAAGTATCCTAGTCAAATCTCCAAAGCACCTGAGCTGGAGTGGAAGCAGCTCTCCTCTTAGGCCCTCAAGAATGACCAAGCTCCCCACCCTATCGCTGAGGGAGGGCCCACACCCTATGATGTCTGGACAAAAGCTCATTTCTCCCCCTGTGATCTCATTCTTTTGCTTACCACCCAAAACTCGTGGGCACAGCTGAGGTTATGGATGTAAAATCCATCAATCTTCTGCTGTGCTCTTTTGTTCTCTCACTTGTCAACAACATCCTGAGATATCTGGGGAAAAACTCATCTCTTTTCCAGCTGAGAATCATGGCCTCAGATCTGGAGATACTTACTTTCATCGTAGGTGCTTCACAGATGGCTGAAAACCACTACAGTGCCAGCCGGAGGTCACTGCTCGATGAAGTCAACAAAACCACATCATCTGCAAAAAACAGAGAAGATATCCAAAAGCTACTAAACCCACCTCTTAGCTGAATCTATCAATCAGTGACAAAATGCATCCCTGACAAAGTCCAACACCCTCTGGGATCGAGCATGACTTTGCCAGCAAACCACCAAACTCTTCACACTGGTATAGGGACCACAGAGTCCATAATAGCTGTCCCAATACCCTAGCTTCTTAAACCACTCCCCCCCAGGACACTCCAAGACATGCACTCTACAAAGCAAAATTAGTAAATTAGATTTCAAGTGAATGTGTGACAGATGGCTGGCACAATTAGCAAGACAGAATGTGCATGTGTGCTGAAGAACTGGAAGCTGTATGTGCGCCAGGCGGAAGTTTGCCATGAGAGTGTTAGCATGTTGAAATAATTTTTTCTTTGAAAATGTGTTATTGTTCTACACTGGACCGCATGTATTGTTAAAGCCCTCATTCACAATCTGTGAAGTGTTCGTAAAGTTGTGTGTCGCAAAGTCACACTTTAAATGCGACATTTTATAGATGATGTCTGTTACCCACACCACAACGTGGTCTATTAGGCAGCACACACTGATCATAAGCTTTATTTATATAACAGTCACACACTTTCAGTGTTGTTTTACTTTTAAAAGCACTATTTAATGCACCCCTATTGTGTTCAGTGATTAACACTGATCCCAGAAATAGAGGCTGGTTGACATTAATGAACTGGTGCTATACATTGCAATGCTACAAACCGGGTAGTCTAGGCTCCTTCTTGGTTATCCCAGATATAAAAGCTCAGGCTTTTTCAGACTTTTATCACTTCTGATGTGCTGTTCTCTGGTATTTTTTTTCTCCAAGTGTTCAAGTGCTTTGTTGAGATAAGCCATGCTGCTTACATCTCTTCTGGACCCCATGCTGGCAAGCTGGTGACCATTGTAGATGTAACTAGCCAAAATAGAGTGAGTGCTCTGAATCATAGCTGGTGGATCCGTGCCTTACTTTTGACTTGTTGATATAAACTGTGTCTTGTTATTTCCAGACGGTTGTTGTAAATGCTTCCACAGGGGTGAAGAGGCCTTTCCCTTCCAAGTGCATGCACCTTACAGACTATGTCAAGAAAATACCCCACACATGAGTGTGGACAAAATGTCTTCTAACCTTGGCGATTTATCCTTTTTAAAGGATATACAGTACAGTAATATTGTATATACAACTGTTTGTTCTTGGTAAATAGTACATAAAGTAAAGGTAAAAACATTTTTTCTACAGAAAGATCAGATATGGATCAGTATTACTTCTCCAGATGTAGTATTTTCAAAAACTTTATAGTCTGTTTAAAGTTGTGTGTTTGTGGTGTGGCTCTCTAGTGAAATCCACTTATCACTTTTATCGAGCTTAGAAAAACAGGCGTACACTTTGATTTAAAAAGTATGTTAAAATATATAAATGGGGAAAACGCAGCTGAATTAAAAGCCTTGAGCATATAACAGTCAGTATCAATAGCCAACTGCAGCCACAAGATGGCAGTAATAAAAAGGATGCATGCAGGCGAGAAGCAAGGAGTTCCCTGTAAATGCATGTCCATGCTGCCATTTAAAGTGTATGCAATTTGACCTATTTTCTGAGCCCTGTACCAAAGCAGGATTTGGGGCTTGGAGAGTTAACTTCAGGTTTAACTCTGCATCGTTATGAAGAAGGTTCCCCCCTCACAGGGTTGCAAATGTTGTTAAATGTAAGGATGAAAAGAAGGTCTACATGTCCCTGTTTCAGTAACTCAATTTTTGTTTTGCAACTCACAAACCGAAGAATAATTGCTGGCTTTGTTTTTACTGTCTTTTCTGGGGAGCGTGTGGCATGCTGCGATATGATGGCTCTAAATACTTACATTCTTCGTTTGAAGGAATTTTATCACTTGCTGTTCAAGCATTTGCAGCTTCTCTGCCGGGGCATCTTCACCGTCTTTACCTCCGTCAGCTGTTACTCTGCCGTAGGTTCGGTGTTGCGTCTCCAGTCCACTTATGACTAAGTCATCCATTCTTGTGTATTGTTCAAGGTCCTCGATTCGCCGTTCCAAGTTGTCTATTTTCTTGTCCTTCTCCTTTATCAAGGTTTTTAGTTGTTTTATCTCATCCATTAGGTCATGTAGCATACCTTGTTGTTTAGCCACTTTCCTCAGTTCATCGGACATGAAATTAAACGATTTCCTAATCTCCGCTTCAACTCCTGGGTTTGCTTTTTTTGGTGGCATTTTGAAAATGGTGAGATTGGTGTTACCTTGTGATGGCCCGTTGAAGTCACTGTCGGTATGGCGATGTCAACCTTTCAGAAGGTGACTTGATGCTGCTGTTTAGTTGTTGGTGCCTTGCTGGAGGAGCCTGGGCCTAGAGCCTGATTGAAGATCCTGGGCCTGGTGGGTGCTGGAGGAGCCTGGGCATGGTGGCTGCTGGAGGATCCTGGGCCTAGAGGCTGCTGGAAGAACCTGGGCCTAGTACATGTTTTTAGGACTAGCTTCATTCCTTGGATTTTTATATATGCAGGTAACTTATAAAAACACATGGCTTTATGTACTGATATCATCCTAAGTCTGTAGTTTTAGGGCCTCGATGAGAAGCAAAGGTCAGAACGGAGTAAAACGTTTTAAACATCAAGAAAGGAAAATAATATGCCCCACACCACACAGAGGCTGTGTGCTTATACAAATGAAATGAGCAAAAAAGCCAGGAAGCTGTTGAACTTTGCAGCTCATACCACAAACTGAAACTGTATCTTGTGATTAAACCAGTGCTGCCTGTCAAACATGTTTCTTCTCTCTACACTTCACAAAGTTGAGTGATAGTCTAAGCAACAACTATTTGTGACTCTTGATGTATAGAACTTGTGCACACAGTGTGCATTGCGTCTTCTCTGACGGATGCTGACAAGTACTGTTTCTTCCTGTTGGCAGACACCACCGTGTTGATTTAACCCTCCATGGTATGGTGTTGCCCTCAGGCAAGAAACCACATTTTTGATTATTACGCTGTCCTTTTACATTTTATTTTGTTTTTTAATAAAAATATTAACACAAGACATGTCATCATCATATATATTGACGAGGAGAAGAGCGTTTTATCTTTAACGCTGTTGTGCAGCAGTCTTTGCAGCCACAAAGCCACATGTGGTGCAGCAACAGCATCTGGTGAGATAAGTATCATTTTTAGTTTAAAATGAAATAACTTTATTAATAAAATGTGCATGTAGGTGAATATCTAAAAGTTATGTCCGAATGTTTAACAACAGATTTTGACAGATTTTTCATTTAATTAAAACAGCGCATTTTCATTTGTTGCCTCAGGGCAAAGCAGTACGCAGTTTGACTTTTATTTTTTTCAAAACCAATAATGCAAAATAGTGGTTCAACCCTGGGGGACTGCTTGTTTTAGGTTTTTCCCTGCTAATACATTTGGTTCAAATGATTGTGTTGTTATCATGCAGTTGCGGCATCAAATCCCCAGTTGATCATCTGAAATAGGGTCTGTAGGTGCAGGAATTGAGGCCCCCAGGAGAAACACTATGTGTCGAGATTTAAAGAAGTTAAGACCCAAATGCAAGATGCAGAGATAGACTTGTGGACCATAAAATCAGAGTTTTATTGATTTGTGCTTCTGGACATGAATTCTCCCATGTTTTTATTTCACTGAACATGATTTTCTTTAGCCCGGTCTCATACTTTGTGCTGACCTGTGTGCATATACACTCAGTAAAGATTTTCCATGTTTTGACACAAGACAAAACAAAGAAGAGGGGAGCATTTGATAGAGCTCATGTTTTATAATATGTAGTAGAAAAGACAGTTTATGGATGATTAGAAAGGACTGTATGAGGTTTTCTTATCGCCTGGAGTTCTTTAAGTTTCTTAAAGATGTTTCACTTCTCATCACCTGATCTCATGTTGTTCCATTTGTCATTCTGTTTCTCTCTAGTTGGTGTTAGACACCAGCTAGTGTCAGTTGATCTCAGGGTGAGGCAGGGTCTCACAATGGTTTTACCAGAGACCTCTGCTGATAATGACCCACACTCTTTTTCACACCTTGGCTCATGTGATGAGGCACATGATCAATAGTGGGTCAAGCACCCTCTTAAGGTACAACTTCCACTAGGGCTTAGAATTTGGGACTCTCTTCCATTTGGTTTTATAGCTGGAAAAGCTTGTCGTATAAGAGGTAAAACGTCTTAAGGAAACTTAAACAAGTCTAGTCACTTTTCTTTCCAAGCTCCTTTGATTACCGTGACCTTGATGACTGAGAACCTACACAGACAGCCTGTATGAGGTAAGTACTGTATATGAGGCATTGTTGTGTGAACGTGCTTAACTTGATTTAATCTGGGATCCAGGAAGAATTTGTGAAGAATTGTGAAGAATTTGTCTTCTTCTTCTTCTTGTTATTATTTCTGCTGGTCACCACGGCGGGTTATCTGCCTCAATCTCACCCTATCCCAAGCATCACTGTCAACCCAGTCCTCTGCGTGGCCTACTTCACTACATCCACAAATCTTCTCTGTGACCTTCCTCCTGTGAGTTTCCTCCAGCCTGGCAGCTCCATTTTCAAAACCCTTTGTCCAGTATATTAACTATCTCTCTCCTGCTCATGTCTCATCTCACCCTTGCCTCTCCAACTTTGTCTCCATTCCCAGTGAAAACCTTTGCATCGTCATCCTGTCATTGTACCAGTGTCACCGTCTCCAAATGTCGAAGAAGTGAAAAAGATGTAAAAAAACAAAACTAAAACAAAACACACATCTGGTCTTTAATGTAATTTGTTCTGGTTTTGTTCTGGTTTTGAAATTAAAGGTTAAAAACTGAAAAGAAAAAAACAAACTGTGTAACATTATCTTATATGTGCCTGTAGTGATGAGGAGCAAAAGGTCAGACTGATCTGCAAAGTGAAATTAAGTTTTATTCACAAAGAAGATGTAAAGAACTTGAAAAAATGATCTGCACACCAAGATAAGTCTTAACTGTGATCACCTTAATTAATCATTGTTCATATTATATATTTATCAGTGAAAGTGAGTGATTATGCACCTCAAATAAGCAAGCTGAAAACCAAAAGTGAACCTCTAACTTCAACCAGTGTTGCCTGTCAAACATGTGATCCCATAAACACAGTTTTTGTTGTCAGCGTTCTTCCTGCCATAGGTGACAGGAACATACATTCAGTGAATTCTTAGCAGTCAGGTATGTGTGGCGTGACACTGAAGGCACATTGTGTCATCTCTCTGATGCATGCTGGCATGAGCTTAAATGATTGTTTCTTTCTGTTGACGTGCAGCATTTTGCTGTGTTAAACAACACTGGGAAAAATCCAATTGGCAATTCTATCATCAAAAAAAAGAAAACAAAAAAATGACAACAATATAATAAAATGTTGATGTTTTCGTTGCAACATGCTGACGTCAGCTTGTTATGGCTTTATTTGACATTGTAGGGCATAGCATTGAAAAACAAGAAATGGTGTTGTGCAGCTCTCTCAAGATCAACTTTGACCTTTGGTGCCAACAGTGAAGGTCAAACAGTTAGCAAACCTACAGTAAGTACTCATGTCCCATAAAGCCATGCATACTGTTGCAAAGTCTGAGAGCAATCCATAAAAAATTGTGGGTAATGTAAAACTTTTACTGATATTCACGTTTAATGCGACCTTGATTCAGTTTTTACCAAAATTAAATCAGCTCGAGCTGTTAATTGTATCTACCATCACACAATATTCTAAAATGATAGCTTGAACACTGTGAACGGTCGACTGCTAACAAACAAACAGAAACCATTACGGTCCCTCCCTTTAGAAGGACGGTAACCCTTCTGGGTGAAGAAATAGATCAGAAATCAAGTAACACAATTAACTGGGTACAATATAATCAGAATCATTTTTCATATTCAGTGTTGCTGTGATGTAAGTCTGTAGTCACATGCAGTGATGCTTCTTGCAACTGATGATTGTGATTTCAAAGCAGAGCAAAACAAAAAGAAGCTGTCAGATCATCACTCACTACCACCAGGAATCCACAGGTCCTGCTTGTTCTTAAAAATAACTTGTCACCTTATCTTGGAAAATCTCATCAAGAATGTGTGACAAAGGTTAAAGAGAAGAAGTTTTTTTTTTGTCTAAATTTGTGTCTCATGCTCTATCCTTCATTTATCTTTTAAAAAAGAAAACAAACTGTAAAATACAATTTTATGTTTGCATATAGTGATGATGGCAAAGGTCAGACTGATTTGTAAAGAGAATCAAATTATTATGTCCACATAACTGAGTGATTTTAAACATGAAGCACAAGCAGAGAAGGAAAAGAAGCAGCTGAACTATGTAAAGTTCACAAACTGAAACTTTAATTTGTGATTAAACCAGTGGAGCCTGTCAAACATGTTTTAATGTATAGAGTCTTTTTGCTGTTACTGTCATCCATATGTTTCCGTCCCCAGTTCCCAGTCATACACGTCCAGTGAATTTCTAACCAACCTATCCTGCCCTTTTCTGTCCTGTTTTGTTTTAAAAAAAATAAATGATAAAAAAAAAAACCCACTATGACATGTAGACATGTGTATATGTAGCAAATAACTGGAAACTGCACAGTGTTTAAATTGGTCTTGAGGACATTGTGTACATGCACAGTCAAACCCATTTTCCCACCAAAGAAGGTGAACTTGTCGGGTGACTGAGGTTCATGAACAAGGTTTGGGGAATGTAACAAAGCCTTTCAACCAGGTTTGAATAAATGCAATAATATATTGATTGTTTCGTTTAAATCCACTTTGGGGTGTAGAGAAGCAAAATGACAAAAACTGTTTTCCATCAAATTACGGACCAAGCTACAACATTTCTAATCTACATTTATTTTCAAATGAGTAAACAATGGTTTACTACAAATGATGCCATATTCTGAACAAGTTGACTGAATTTCTAGAAAGGTGGAGGTCAGGTGGAAGGTCTTCTTTGGTATCAAGTCATTTTTGCAGAGCTCTGAGGTGGTTTGGGGAAACTGTCCTGCTTCAGGGAGAGTTTACGTTGGATGGCTTGTGGGCAAACATTAGTTTTGCTCAACAAGCCTTGTCAAACAATGCTGTGATGTGCTAACAGAAATATGTTATGTATAAAAGCTCAGCTTGCCTTTAAGCCATATTCTCACCACATGTGCTTCCTCAGGAAAAGTTACAAAAAAGTTTAAATAAGCATATTCGTTTTATAATATCTGTAGAGTTCCTTTTACATATTTTGAACAGAGCAAAATTTATTGTTAAACACATTAACTCAGAATGAGGGTGCTCAAAAAATACCATTATGTTTGGTTAGTGCATGATTCGTCCTCCACATTTGTACTGTAAACACAGGTTGGAGCATTTTTCAGTATTAGCACAGATTTTCTATAAAACATTTTTCTATAAAAGTATAATATAGTGATCGACCAATCTACATGTATTACTAATATTTCATTTATATGTGTTTATTTATCAGTATTTTAACTAAAGTAAATTATTTGATATATATATAATGTGATCCAATAGTGAAAATTTTCATAATAATGTCTCCAAATGAAAAAAGATAAAGGGGAAGCCGGGGGTTAATCAGTCAGTCATCTTTATTCTCTTGGGACCATAAAATCTGTCCTAACAGTGGATTGATCTACTTATTAAGCCACACACAAGAAACAAAGTGAAACACACAAAAGTAAATGTTTACATCTCAGTCTGAAATATTTTTATTTCTTTACATGTATTTGTAGTCGTTACAAGGTTATTCCATTAAACACCAGAGGAAAGTATATTTCCTTACATAACTTTTCTTTTTTTTTTTCTTTTTTTTTTACGTATAATTATACATTTCGACCACAGTGAGGAAAATCCTAGACTAACCCTAACCTGAATTGAATAAATCTTGAATATTCACATATATTTAGGTTCATCTTAAATGTTTAAGTAAACAAATATTTAAGATTAACATCAGTACATTTTGTTCAAATGGAAAAACAAATGTAGTTGAGTTTCTTCCCACCTCTTCAGACCAGAGGGTAGCTTGCTGCAGAAGCAATCCCACACTGGTTGTATTTGTTCCTGCTCATCTTAATATATCCCATCTCTCCCCATCCAAGACCCCAGCTACAGAAAGATAACAACATTTACCAGGTAAAACTCAGTTATGTTCACACTAATAGTTCAATAGTATATAGAGACATAATGATCTGTATTTCATTGTGAAGCCATAGATAAGATGCCTTTATATGCAGCTATGTATCAGCACTCAGTGAATGTTAGCAGGAACAAAGTGCATGAATTCAAATATGACCATCACATGTGGGTATTTACCTGTTCTTGACCAGCCAGTAGTCATGTCCACTCTCAGTGCCATAACCCACAACCAGCACACCATGGTCCAACGCTGTGCTGCTGCACGCGGGTTCATCATACACTCCTTTAAATACAGGTGAATTAGACTGACAGGTGTAAAGAACAAATAAAACACTTCCCATTTCTTGTACTATTTGAAGAATCTTTCAAAACAATGTTTCAATGTCTGCACCTGATGTATAGAACTGGAATGACAGCTGAGAAGCATCAATGGCCACAGAAACCGGTCCGTTGGTGGCCACTGCCTCCTTCAGGGCTTCTTCATCATATTTATTCACATCAACATAGCCGGTGCATGTGGCACCAACACTTGCAGGGTTGTAACGACATAATCCATCCTAATTGAGAAATTATTTAGATCAACAAGAGACTTGATGTGATATGTTTTTGATATACTGCTGTCTATTTACCCTAGCCTCATAAGGGTAGGATGCCTCAGTGTCAATTCCTCCATTGCCTTCGATGTACTGGAAGGCCCAGTACATCCAGCCTCCATTGCAGCCCATGTTTCCGTAAGTGCCAGAGCAGTCAACCAACTGCTGCTCACTCAGAGACACCAGCGTACCTGTTTTCCTGAAGTGCTGACCCTCCAGTGCACCAGTCTGCAATAAAAATAAGAATGAGTCAATTTTAAAAAGGCAACAGTCGAGCAAAGTTTCCCGCTTTACAGAAACAAAAAACACTGAGTCCCATATACTCACCGCACTAAAGGCCCAGCAGGAGCCACACTGCATCTGATCCTTGACATCAGTGACGTATCCCTTATCCCTCCAGTCAACAGTGTCGGGCACATCAATACCTTTAGGAAGGCGAAGGAACGTAGAACCACGGCGAGGCAGAGAAGCATTGAAGGAGCCAAGGCAGCCCTGGGAGATCAGCTTTTTGTACTCTTCATTTTCCTGATGAAGAAGAACAAAATTCATGGGGTTTTTATCCAAAGTGTAATTTTTTTAATTGTTATACGTTAATTGCAACCAAAACTACTGATGGCTATTCAAATAATAAACTTTGATGTGTC
Source organism: Etia nguti (assembly GCA_015106755.1). Classification (NCBI taxonomy): domain Eukaryota; kingdom Metazoa; phylum Chordata; class Actinopteri; order Cichliformes; family Cichlidae; genus Etia; species Etia nguti. Next base: position 16,322 of record VUQG01020236.1, read on the forward strand.
ATTCTGAAACCTGATTGGCTTCTTTTTCTGCACATACCATGTCAGCAAAGTAGGTCATACCAAGGCGGTAGGATTTGAAGCCCTGATCGGCCAAGATGTTGTGCATCAGCACAAGTTTGCGGTTGGTGAGCCATATCTGCTTACGGTGAGTCTCCTCTGATGGAGAGTCGTAGGATTTTCCTGTCAGTCAGAAAAGGAAATTATTTGAAACTGAATAAAGGAAAATCATGTGTAGTCAATTTTTATATGAATAGAAGTCTAACATTAGTTAAGAGATTTTCCTTTATTTGAGAAAATATTTTAAAGACCACAAAACATGATCAGCAGCTTCTGACAAAAAGGAAAAATATAAGAGTAGAAAAAGAGTCTGCTGTCTCACCAAACTTGAGCTTCCAGGCATGAAACTCCAGATCTTCCAGAGAGATGCTGGCACAGCTGGCTACAGCCAGAACAGCAGAAACAACAAGCAGCAACTTCATCTTGACTGAACACAAGCAGAAAAAGACAGAAATCCTTTGTGACTTACAGGAAATCACACAGGCAGTTTCTGATGTTTTTCACATCAGCTTTAAAATATTTTCCGTCATGATGCTGGATGTAATTTTCATATACTATACATACTATATGCTCTATGTCCCAGTTTCACCCAGTTTCTGTTTCATTTCTTCCTGTAATTCTTTCACAAATTAATGACTCTTTGTTTGTTTGTTTTCTTTCTACTTGAGCATTATTGAAAAGTGTATTTGGACCTGTATGTGTGTTGTCATCTGTGCTGTAGCTACTTACCTGTCTCGTTGTCTTTCTCTGTTGTGAAGGCTGAAGAATAACCACCTGTGTGAGGTACAGGTCTGTGTCAGAGAGGAGTTTTTATTTACCTGACTACCTGTTATGATTGCTTCAAACCAGTCGGTCAGGTGTTTTTCAGCAGCTCTTGAAAGAAGAGAAAGAATGCCCGGCACTGAAAAAGAAAAAGGTGGAGCTATACATTAAGGAGGATCGCATAATGCCACACATTTAAGAAAACGTTTTATTCAGCCTCAGCAAGAACAAGGAACTTAAGTTTCATGAATCATCAAGAGGGCATGATCAGCTTCTCAGCAGTTTTTTGCAGGATTTGACAATGTTAAGATTTCACAGAATGCCTGGCTTTTTACACCTCTTACAATTGTTCACCGAAGTACGGATCAGGAGATTAGGTGGAGGAACCTTCATGACAATCAGCATTCCTTGGTCTTCTTCGGTCTCACGTAGTTTTTGCACAGTCCTAAAGTTACTTATTGTGACCACCATCTGTTTCAAAGTCTGTGGGATAATTCTCCCATTGGTCTACTTAGAAACACTATTAGAGAAATTTCTTTATTTTACACGTTAGAACTGTATTTTCTAAATCCCCAACCGTTACGATTTTTAAAAAAAATGTTTTTCATGAAAATCTGAGAGATTCACCATGTGGAGCTGCGGCACAATTGGACAACATAGGGAATTATGCAGAAACTGGGAAAAGAGTAAAAATGTAGCAGTGATAAATATATGGTAAGAATTTTACATAATACAACTATGATAGGAAGAATGGTAAAGTACAGTATTACAGTAAGACTACATTTGAAAAAAAATGTAATTAATAATTTATAGACAACAAAAACAAAACAAAAACAACATAATAGGTTTAAAATTGCAACATGAAATTGTAAAACTTTTTTGTCTATTTTCTAATACAAAAAAAATAAATTACATTTTATAAATTCATGGTCTACTTTAAGAATGCATGCAGCTACAGTAAATTTATATAATTCAATTCAAGTCAGTTTTATTTATATAGCTCTAGACTGCAGTCATCTCAAGGCCCTAAAGACCATACAATAATACAGAGGAAAACCCCAAACATCAGATGACCCCCTATGAGAAAGCACCTAGGGATAGTGGGAAGGTAAAACTCTCGCTGGTTCGGCGATAAAGGATTTAATGACTAAATGTAATAAATATCCACTGGAATTAAAAACTGTTACATTTCTTCCACTTCCCTACTGGACACTGTTCAAAATAAAATATATTTGGTAGAGCTCAGAGCAAGTGAGTGAAATGTTATCTTTGTCCTCCAAAGCCACAGCTAGCTCTTCATCTCTTCCATGTTTCTCTTTATTAAAAAGCATTCAGTTATAATGACTGCTAATCAGCTGGAAAGTCAATAAAAGTTCTATCAATGTCTCAGTGAAAACCTTCATTAATTATTTAATTCACATTGTCATATTCAGTTTTACATTTCTATGAAAACAAATACCTGGTTTTGAATGTATTTGTGGACAAGCTCAAAGCATAAGTGGCTAGAAACCTGAATAACGTGAGGTTTTATTTGTTAGTCAAAATGATAGCCTGCTGTTTTTCCAGTAAAACACCAGATATGTTGAGGTGTTATGTGCCTGCTTGTAAAGTTTCCAGAAATGAACCTCATAGTTTTTTTCAAATGTGTCATTACTGAAAACAAGTGGATATTTTGCATTTATGTGGCCTTTAAAGCTAATTTTATTTGTTTCCAAAGTGCCTGCACCCCCTGTTGCTGGCGGAGCATTTTTTTCTGACCTTATTTTATGTTTATCAAAATGTAACAATGAAAGTACGGCACCTCAGTTGTGTAGGTCTGAAAGCAGTATCTTAAAATGCATTAGATTAAATTAGGTTCAAGATATATAAGTGACTCCTCACAAATGATTTTTTTTCTTGTCTTTTTAAAAAAAAAAGAAGGTGTATCATAGTGGTATTTTAAAATTCATCAACCAGAAGAGCATTACTTACTTTACTTGATTACTTAATGTTGATGATTATGTACAGTTATATTAAAAAGGAAAGCATACCCTCTTTAAATTCTAAGGTTTTAAAATGGTCTTAAAATGAGGTAAATAAAACCTCAGATAAACTACAAAACATGACATATTACACCAAGTCATTATTTAATTTAAAGAAATTCAGAGAAAATACAGAAACAGTTTGTGAAAAAAGGTACTGCTTTCTTCCATAGGAAGTCATAAGGGTGTATTTCTGAGTCAGGTGCTGAGAATTAAATGTATTTGAACCCACTGCTGTACATTCTGCTGACATATGACTGCTCATTCACATACTCGAGTAATAACAATAATAATAATAATAATACATTTTATTTAAAAATAGCACCTTTCAGAGCACCCAAGGACACTGTACAACAAATAAAAGAGATATATATTTTTTTTTAAAAAAAGAAAAACTGGAAATATACACAATAATAAGAGTAACAGATAAAAGTTAAGAGCATGCAGAGGAGTACCCACATTGTCAAGTTTGTGGACTACACAGCACTGGTTTGACTACTTTCCACGATGATCAGACAGAGTAGAGGCTAACAGCCATGGTTCAGAGCAAACAACTCCTGCAAGTTGTGAAGAAAACAAAGGAAATGACTGTGGACTTTAGGAAAGCTGCTGCGAGTCCTCCTGCCCCCCTCCACATTGAGAGAACAGCTGTCAAGGTAATTTCCATTTTCAGGTACCTGAGGGTCTACATCAACAACAAACTCACCTGGACCACAAACTCCAGCAGCCTAATGAATTTGTTAAGGAAGCTCAAGCATGCTGGCCTTTTACAAGTGTGCAGTGGAGAGTGTCCTTACATACTGAGCCTGAATAACAGGAGAGTTTAAAGACTGATTCGGATATTTAGTGATTTAAAAATCATACATAGATGTCAATACCTTTTTCTTTCAGATGCCATAAACACAAACATAAGATTTCTCTAACATTTGTTATGTGTATGTGTAAGTTCTGAGTTAAAATCTGCAAATTTTGTAGTAATCGGTAAATCTGTAAATCTTACTATTATTCTTACTGTCATTTAATGGTTGGGCATTGCAGCGCAATAAGCATTTCACCACATGTCGTACTGTGTATGGTTGTGTGTGTGACAATTAAAATTTGAATTTGAATTTGGATATATTTTACTCATTTATGCTCTACCTGACTCTGCTTAGATCAGTTAGTTGTTGTGTTTGTGGCATTCCAGTGTTGCCAACAGGTAAGTTACAGAGTGCTCTGTGGAGGACAAACTCTGTAATATCAACACTCATGACACATATCAATCTTTTTTTTTTTTAACAAATAAATGATCTGACAACTTTATACAACAAACATTAGTACAATCTAAAGTTTATCAAGCTTTCTTTCCTTCTTTCTTTCAGCCTTTTTGCACACTACTGTATCATTTCATGTCAAATTTTTTATTAACTATTCAGACATTTAAACCATACCAAGGCGGTAGGATTTGAAGCCCTGATCTGCCAAGATGTTGTGCATTAGCACATGTTTGCAGTTGGTGAGCCAGATCTGCTTACAGTGACTCTCCTCTGATGGAGAGTCGTAGGATTTTCCTTTAAGTTTCAAAAGGAAATTATCAGAAACAAAATAAAGGTAAATCCTCTGTCACGAATTGTTAATGAATAAAAATCTAATTTTAGCTAAAAGACTCTCCTTTACTCCTTCTACACATGTCAGAATGAACTCAACTCTTTCCAAATTTATTTCTGGTTGACAATATTTTTAAGACGGCAGAACACAATTAACAGCATATCAAAAATGATTTAAGGGTCATTGTGTCTCAAATCAACAAACCTTTCTCCTCAAACATATCGAATTTTATGATTGAAATGAAAAAAGAAGTGCTATTGTCATTCAAGTTTAATGCTGGATTAAGCACAAGTACAATGAAAATAATTTAGTAAAATTTGTGCATATATTTTATTTTCAAGAGCTGGGTCTGTGGTGGACTTTTGTGTGACATGTATAACTATATGAGTATATACACTATATATTTATCTGCAATGAACATATATATTTTAACTTTCACGTAGAGTCTTACGCACATGGTTTATTAAGGTGGTACAGTAACAGGGCAGTTTATGTAAGGGGAGAGTTCTCCTGAACAATTCACTCTCCAGCTCCGGTAGCTAACCTCCCCCAATACACGCTCAACCTCTTTCATGCAGCACAACCAAAACATGTTTGTTAAAAAACAG
>VUQG01020237.1:0-11855 GCA_015106755.1 Etia nguti
GTTTAGTGTGAATCCATTAAGAGTCCGGTGGAGTAAGGGTGTCAGTTCTTTTCCAGATTTCTTATACCATTCAGCAGGAAGCCCATCACTGCCTGGTGCCTTGTTTGTTCTTAATTTTCCAAGAACAAACCCTCCAATAGAGGGTAGATCTAAGGAGTCTAAAAATGTTTTGATATCATTTAGGTCATTATTAGTAAGTGCATTTTGTAGATACAGGTCCTTATAATAATCGGTAAAAATACTTTCTATCTTTTCTAGGTTATGTGCCATTTGCTCTTTCTTAGAATTATACAGTTTATTGACTGTTGTTTATGCCTGTTGTTTTTGTAAACATCTTGCCAATAGCTGTGCTGCTTTAGGGCCTGATTCATAGTAGCTCTGTTTTACATACCTTGCTTTTACTTCTGTTTCATATAAGAGTAAATTATTAATTTTCTTATTAATATCGTTCATTTGTTGTCAGACCTGAGTTTTTAAAGGGTGATTAATCATGGTCAAAAAAAGTCAAAGACACACATTTTGTATTTTTCAGACTAGAGTCACAAACATATCATCAGTGTATAAAAAAAGCACACACAAGAGAGGTGTGTGAAATCTAAAATTGTCATGAATTAAACAGTATTTTGTTAGGCCCTAAAGCTTATAAATGCAGGCCTTTACTGTAAGCACCACCATGCATGTCCATGAGAGCCTGGCCACCTAGGGATGGCTGTGGCTCAGGAGGTAGCGCAGTGTCTGTTGGACCGATGGTTGGTGGTTCAATCCCTGGCTCCTCTAGTTTAAATACCAAGCTGTCCTTGGGCAAAACACTGAAGCTTGCTCCTGACATGTTCATCAGAGTGTGAGTGTTAAATAGAAAAAAGTGGTTGTATGATTGTGTGTGGGAGAATGGGACATGTTCCAGAAAGTGCTCAAGAAGCAGGCCCCGCCTAAACAGCTACACAAACTCGTCACCATGCTTCTTTTGCTATTTTATATACAGCCTGTTTGTTCTCCTATGTATATGTATCACAAGACATGAATCACTTCCACTTCATATTGATAACAACTACAGTGTGTCAAGCTGAACAGATATGCATTTCCTCACAGATCTATGCTTGTTGCATGCAGCAAATTGCTTTCACACACCCCAATGTCCTGTATCTCTGACTTCACAGGGCTGCAGATGTACTCTAAGCTCAACTATAACTGCTACTCTTTAAACCTAAATTACCCTTGATTTAAACTTACCTTGATCCTAACAATGAAGTATGTCTTTAGCTTGTAATGTAATAATGTGATAATGTTTCATTCATATTGGCCCACCCATTAAGGAGGAGCTAGGGTACATACAGACATCAGGTGTAACATTATAAGCACGGACAGATAAAGTGAATAACACTGATTATTACCTCATAATAATCATAATGTTAAGCCTGATTGGTGTATATGCATAAATGTTTACTTTGTCCCCCTAAGGAAACATGTCTCAAGTTGGGACAAGTGTTAAAGGACCCCGCAATGTAACTAAAACCAGACAAAGAGGACATACTATGCGCCTTTGCATATCAAAGGTGTTACATGCTTTACTACTGATAGAAATGCTTCACAAACCAAGGCTAGCAAACAGGCTTTTTTTTTTTTTTACATATCTAAATATACAACATTAACAATGTGTCATCTAACCACACCTGTGCCCAATCATTCATGCGTTTATTGGATTACATTGCCATGGTCAAGTTAAATAAATGATCAAACATGGATGTGCTTAAAATAGTCAGTGAATATGCAGATTTGACTGCCATCTACTAAAGACCTCAAAGGTCTAGCTTTGACGTAATTCATGGTGATGAAGCAGATGGAGTGCGCCACAAAGTCAGAAAAGGGTTCTCTGACAGGTTCCAATGTTCAAAATAGCACTTTGTTGGAAACACGAAGCAGCCTAAGCACTTTAGTCCAAAAGTTTGTGAAACATTAAATATTTCATATAAGAAATATGTCCAGCAGCCTGAGGAGTTCACAGAATGGGGCAAAAAACCCTCGATCCAATTTCTAAGCAATGTCTTTAACTTATGCGCACACACTCCCACAAATAGTCCCACATGCACGGCCCCTACCACCACCCACACACACACACACACACACACACACACACAGACAGACAGACACCGGAAAGCTATGATTCATCCAAATTCATATTCACGCTCCTTGGCCTGGGAGGAAACTGGGCATCCTTTATCACAGGCATGAAGAACACTCACTACAAGTAATTCCTGTCAGGTCTGCTCTCATATTATTCTGATGAATTGCCCAAATAAGAAGGACTAGAACATTGTGTGAGTGAATGTGTGTGTGTTCGCTCATAAATATTCCCTTTAAAAACAAACCAAAACAAACCAAAAACAAGTGAGATGAGGTGAGGGTACTGTTGAGCTGTTGAAGTGTCAGTCAGAGATGCACATTTTGCCGTGTGATGACACATATCTTCTGTTAGGCCTTTTTGAGTGCGTGGGCGGCTGGCTTTTTAGCAGAGTGTTTGTTCCTGGCTTTTGCACTGTCTCATTATGTGATGTAACCAAGGGTTGATAACTTAACCTAAACCACAAAAGTGGATGAGCAGTTAAGCCCCTCGTCCACTTTTGCTCATGCTGTACGTGCTTCCACTGGAGAAAGTGAAGTATGTGCTCAGATTCTCCAACACAAACATTCACGCATGCCACACACAGAAAACAGAGCATTAGCTCCTCTCCCTTTCCTTTTCAATCTGGATTGCAATTGATAAGTTTCACTTGATGAAGAAAATGTTGTTTAGTGACTACCAACACCAACGTATTTATTGGGTGGATTATGAGACTGCAGCACTAAGTGGATCCATGTAATTTCCCTAAATCTTTTAAATGATGTTTCTTTGAACAGATTATGAGAAATCCTTTTACATAAAACAGACGTTTTTGTAAGAATAACAAATCTAATTCATGGCGACTATGTAACTGAGCTAGATGTGCCCAGGTATCGTCATATGTGGACACCTTAAGCTGATGGATAGCTCCGCCCACCTCAGAGTCATTCGTTGCTTTGATGAATGGGCATGAAGCAACTTTCATCCGCAGCAACAAATCAGATTCCTGTCGCCGAGGGTAATAAACAGCTGCAGCGGTGATGTTCCTTTGCGACACGAGACCTTGGCCAACAACCTACCCAGAGGAGTAGAAACTCCAGATTCTTAATGACACTTTAAAGTCAGCTCATCCGAGACTACCTCCCACAAGTAACTGCAGGTTAACAACTGACCTGCTGGCAGACAAGAAGAGGAGTCCTGGATGGGGAATACTGCCAGAAAGCATGAGATGATAAAATTCGTGTCTATAATTGTTCAGAAAATAAATGCATGCACAATGACATGCTGAAAAAACACCACTTCATTGTCCTCTTGTTTAACCGTACCCTGGGATTAAACTGTGATTGGAGCCCAGCAATTACCATGATATAGACCAAAAAACTAAGAACAAAACTGCACTTAATTTACTTTGCGTTGGTCCCTGAAGCACAAATTCAGTCGTCTTTAGATGACTGTGAAGAGCCTCATGCTGGTGCTAAATGCTGTCAATGAAATGATGCAAGAGCAGCACTTAGAGAAAGCAGGCGAATAATGAATCGAGGCAAACACCGATACAAGTCTCTGAAACACAGAGCTCATTAAAAGCTCAGCACACTGCCCGGCTTCAAACTTTCCTCAAACAGGTATCAAAACAGGAAGAACGGCAGCAGACTGTCATGTGAATTGTTGGAGTTTAGAGGTGCAGTGATCCACTAATTGGGCTTGTGTAGCTGTCCTCTGGGAACATTTCATTTGTTGTTGTTGTGTGTGAGACACTGTAACACAATACTGCACGTTGATAGCCTGGCTGACAGGAGTGAGACCTCACAACGCTGATTATAACTGGCTCAGGCGCACGCCCTCAGGTGTTACTGTACTACTGGGAAAATATCAGGATGAGGGAGAGAGAGGAGAAAAGCCGAGACAGACTCACACTATTGACCAGTGAATGAATCCGACAGCGTTGGAAGTGAGATCATTCCTCACCTTTTATCATCTCCGTGTCACTAATGCTGCTGGGTGAAAAAATGGATGGAGGGACGCGCTGAGAGGGGAGTGTCATTTCCACAAAGGAACAAAGTCAATCAAACTGACGGCGACTGAGATAGAGAGATGTACAGAGAGAGAGAGGAAACCAACCACATTAAATAAATAGTATTCACTGGTCTTTTCAAAATTCGGTCTTGTTGCTGTCACCCTGTTGTTTGTTATTCAGTTCAATTACCAAAAATGCTTAAAAACATGCAATTACAGCTTCACTGCACAGAGTTTTTTCAGGCGGCTGGTCGTCAGGACTACGTCGCACAATCTGGGTTTGTATACAGTGGGTTTTTGTACTTTTGTAAATCACTTCTGTTAGTTATAATGCTGTTCTCAACGGTGTAATTCATCTTGAAACACGCCAATAACAGTGAAGACTGAGGAGAGCAAAACTCTACCCAACGAAAGCAAACCTCTATTGCCGGTAATTCAAAAAACACACAGAAAGGCTGGGTAAGCACTGAGAGCTCGTAAACTAAGGTGTACACGGGAAACAGCACCCTGTTGCAGGGCTAACACAAAGAGACAGACAACCAGATGGTGGACTCAAACCCAGAACCCTCTTACTGTGAGGCATCAGTGTGAACCACCGTGCCATTGTGCTGCCCTAATTGAAAAAATAATAATTTAATAACATTAAACAGTTTAAACACAAATTCCTCTCAAATACAGTGAGTTTATCCACTCCTTTCTTGTTTATCGTGGTGACTAATCAGCGTGACCCCGGCCCAGGACTTCTAACATTGACTTTGGAAGATCTCAGCCTCGGATCACAAGCAAAGATAAACACCACTGAGCAAGCCCGAGTCCTTAGAAGATCAGAGGCAAGCTGTCCTGAAAGTTTTTATTTTATTTTTTTTAGTTACTTGCTAAAGAATAAGAATTCATTACTTTTAAAAATGACCCCACTTCACCTTTACAGCCTAAAACTTCTGCTGCACTGTGCTGCACATGAAAAATATTGAAAGGTTTTAGAGAAGAAAGATATAAGATGATGCACGAAAACTGAATACATCAGGAGTGGAGAGAAAATATGACATCAAGTCTTAGGGGAAAGCTGTTTATACCTGATGCACAAATTTACAAACACAGCAGGCGTGCACTTCAGACAGGTTGAGATCTTATCAACCAGACCACATTTGGTAATGAGATCCTAGCTACAGCAGCTTGTTCAAAATTGAACCAAGTAAAAGCATTCAAACACAACACAACACAACACAACAGCTAACCCGCATCCCAACCCTCTTTATGTGCTCAAATTTCAAGTAGAAACAGAGAGGCTGTATAGATTGCTCTCATTATGATGGATTTGGCTGCTCTGTGTAGGGGTCGCCTCAAATTCCAGACAATGAAGACAATGAAAATACTGAATTAACAGCTCTACGTGTCACGGTTTAAGTGGAATTTCAGAAGAAGGAAAAACAAGGTGTGAAAAGAACAGAGGGGAAGTGCCGTCTTTCTCTCCCTACATGACAAAATAACAGAGGAGGAGTTGTGACCGGTGTGTAATTATTGATAAAATGTTCTGCGTTCCCATTCCAAGTTTGTGGCTTCATCGGGATAAAGACGCCGACATGTTTGACAAGTTAGAGTCAAATACATCAAGTAACTTAAGCGAGAGAGAGAGAGACAGCGAGAGCTTCCAGGGACAAGTTGTCATCATCAGTACAATGTGGGAGGCAGCTAGACTGACTATTGATTGGATCTTAAGGGAGGGTCTCTGCTGTTTTTGATGCATGTGTAAGAGTGTTTCCATGTGTGGGTTTATTATGTGTGGGTGTGAGCGATTCAGTGAGGAAGGGAGAGACAAGGACGCAGTATAGAGTGTAACCTGTCTGTGTGCTCTGCGTCGTGTTTGTTAAATGGAGATGCACTCAGAGAAGAAGGTAACAGAGAGTGAATGAGGCATGTATATCCACACCGTGGATCTGTCATTTATATATGTGGAGGAGAGCCTTAGATCACAACACATATACACACCGACACAGACACACTGAGCTGCTAAATAAATAAAACAGGAGATATACAGTATGAGGCTCTGCACCAGCGAGCTGGAACCAAACACAGCCACACATCGTTCCTCACCTCAAACTTCAGACACACACACACATGTGTGAGATACGTTCAGAGCTCCAGCTTTCTGTTGTTATAATGAATCAAAGACTGTGATGAGCAAAGGCTCCCACACAGTGACTGACCCACAGAAATTGAGCACCAAACTCCTTTTGTTTTGTTCTGTCTTATTGGTTTTCTTTCAAAACTTACTTTGTGGCTCAGTTTTACTGTTCTCATCACCTCCCACCGCAGCTGCAGATAGCACTTTTCAGCAAATACTAGTCTGCATTCAAGTGACTGAGCACACAACAACACGGTGACATAGTTTGCGCTAAGCCTGATGTGACTGTTATAAGCTCTGTTGGTAGGTAGCCACAAGCCAAAATAGGGGACAAGTCCAGATTCAGATGTGAAAAACTAACTACATCCTTACTGCTTGCCTAGGAATTAAGAATGTAAGTAGCAGCCAGATCCTGCTTGTCAAACGCACTTGATTAATTAATAACTAGCAAGTGTGAGCGCCTCAATAAAAGCTGAGTCTGTAAAAGAATCTGTAGACAAAGATTTTATTAATTCAAGTCTTTCTCAACATAACATAACAAGAAATGCAGCCGTTCACATTCGGTTGGGTGTTTTTTTTATTTTTGCTTATTCCAGTGAGTCTCAGAACTGAACTCCCCGTCCTGCAGTAAAAAGGAGGACTGCTGAGCAGCTCCACTCCTTTATCAAAACAAAAAAATGGATTTATTCAGCACCAAATCCCATCGACAAGGTGCTTTACATTGTAAGGTAAAGACTGTACAATAATAGATTTAACTTCATACTTTCAAGGCTACAACAGTCGATCTCCTCAGCTCCCATCATTTACATAGTTTTAAACATTGTGCCGGTCCATTTTAGGGGAAATGGGTTGCAAAATAAACAGAAACCTGTGAAAACATAAAGGAGTATGCTATCATTGTGCACATAGATCCTGCAAAGACTCTTCATGTCTCACGGCTAAGACTGAACCCAGAAAAGCTGAGCATGAAACTCAACAACCAGATGTTCCAATAAAGTCAATAATTTTTAACGCTGCTAATAAACATGATGAAGCTTATAGACTGATGTCATTTACAGGACTTGGAAATCATCTGTGGTGGATTCTAATGAAGTGCTGCAGTAGGCAGTAAAGTGACAGGTACTGATACGGCATCTCTGCCAGGAAACTAAGTCTGGCCATTATTGTCCAGGACTGCGTAATGAAAGCACAATATGGCCTCAGGTTGCACAAATAAATACACCTAAACTACCCATCGGATCTGACACACGCAGAGCACTTAACTTATTCTTAAACATAAGCTCAAAGAATAAAAGTGAATAATTAGAAAATTGATGAATCTGAAAGTCAAGACAGATGACACAAACACACTTTACTCCGCTCCTTCTCTCACAAACACACCTGTAACAACCATCCGTTCTGACAAAGTGAAGAAAACTATTACAGTCATATTGCTTCTTTCATCAGTGATTTACAATTTACAATATAATGCTTCATCTCCTTTAATGGAGCATCATAACTGCTCACGTCCACAAAGCCCTCCCCTATCTCTTTTCTATTTAAATTCAGGGATTATGAAGTGAGGTTTGATTTCAGATACATGGACTCTATAATGAAAGAGAAGAAAATAATCAGCCATACACCCCATAATATTACACTGGTGACACATGGCCTGCCAGCCATTCTCAGCAGGCATTTCTGTCTTCAGGTTATTGATTCTGGAGATTAAAACACTCACCCATAATGGGCTGCATTGTAAATAAATTCACTGCATTACACTGATTATGAGGATCACATCATAGGATAATACAGCTGCTTACTATGAATGCATGACTGAATGAATGAGAATGGATAAACACAAATCCTCCTTGGAGTACGTATCTTTCTTCTCTTGTCTGGTCATCTTTTTTTCTACAAAAGAAAATGATAAAAAAAAATGCCTCTGCTTGCTTTGTATCTTTGAAAGTCCACATAGGAAGTGTCCTCAGCTACCCTTGAACTTCAAAGTGTCAGTTTTCTGGATCTCCCATCAGCTCCTGTCCCTGAAGAATCGCCAGGGAAACCACCAGGGACAACAACAACTGTCCAATTGCAGAGATAAACAAAAAATAAAGAGAACTGGACGTGGACAGTGGGGATTGGGGCAGAAATGCAGGACCCCAGAGTAAGCAGAAAAACAAGCAAAGACAAACCGGCTTCCTCACTGGTGGTCACTTGCATGCTTGCATACACGTGCAAGCTGGGATGATGCTAGCTTATAGCCAGCTGTTATTGTTGGTTAGCCGGGTCGTTCTCAGCTGTCTTGCATCAGCGGCCCCCCAACCCCCGGTACCGGTCCGTGAGTCGTTTGGTACAAGGCCGCGCGAGTTGAGGCTCGGGTGTGAAATTTATGGTTTTCAGGGTTTTTGTCGGTTTTTATCGTTAACTTGGTTTCCCTGCGTCTTTTCCCGTGTGTTATGAATAAATCTTCTTTTTTTTAAGTACCGGTACTGGTTTTATTTTGTTTTATTTAAAGGCCGGTCCGTGAAAATATTGTTGCACATAAACCGGTCCGTGGCATAAAAAAGGTTGGGGACCGCTGGGTTGCATGTCTAATCTGCTGCAACAGTAATGAGAGTAAATAAGCACATTTATCCACGTTTCAGGTGAGGAAGAAGTGAGGGAGGAGAAGGAGTAGTGGAGAAGAAGAAAGACTTAATGACAAAGAGATAATAAAAATATACAATAGAAACATTAAATGGTCATATATAAAGAGCTATTTGTGATCGTTAAATTAAAACTTACAAGACGTACTTTGTTTAAGGGCGGTCTGTAGCTGCATACTTAAAATGATCAGACACAACAGCCATGTTCGTCTTGGCCACTGTGTTTCAGATGGCAGGAGAACATATAAAATATGTAATTACACATTAATTAGTATATATTTATGAGCATAGCAGTCTTTTTCTAATAAATAACCTCAAATCACTTACTGTACCTTTAATTGCAGCATGGATGCAAACAAAGTAGTGGTTTATATGCACTGCTGAGGTAAACACAGAAGAACAATTATATTTTTTGATCCAGATTTACCATGGTTGGACTTTTTATGTATATGTGCTGACTAAAGAACAATAAGAAAAAGCATACTTAAATGAATATTTTAAAATCAGATGGAAAAGGGGGGAAATGAAGAACCTCTGAGGTTAGACCTCATTATTTCTGGGTTGTACTTGAAAACCACATTCTCCGCTATGGAGAAATACACCTCCAGTTGCAGTAAATACATTGGCATTTACACCCGGCGCTGCATCCGACAGCCTTTGAGAACACGCCAAATTCAATTTCAAATGGAGTACACCAGAGCCCTGAGATTGACGGAGAGAGCGAGACAGAAGGAAAGAAAGAGAAAGCTGGGACCCACTCATGGCCAGCAGCGATACTTTATCATCCACCAGCTGAAGCATTTCAGAGATGGGTGGCATGAGAGTGCTTGTGTGTGTGTCTGTGTGCGCGTGCAATTTAGTGAGGAAGTACAATTTAACGCTGAAGGAAGAGAGTCCTGATTTATTTGTCCAGTCCTACTGATTGCTGCGTTCAAGGGCACTGCTGGTAAAGGTGATGGATGGGCATGGTTTCCGCTCCCTTTCTTTCCTTCTCCCGCTCCATGATCAGACCCTCACAGAGACCGACAACATAACTTTTCCCATGGGCAAGAAAAAAAGAAGAGGACTGGGCAATAAAAAAGGTGATTTGTCTTGGAAGCGATTGCTGATTTATTTCGCTTCACTAAAGTCCAGAATAGAAGACAGAGTTTTCACTCAAGAAAGGGAAGAAAATACCCTCTATCAGTTCTGGAAACAGGAAATTTGGTGCATGTACTGAAATATATTACATCTCATGTTAGTAAACAAAGAAATCCTGTGCATAGTTCTCTAAAGTACTTATACATCCTAATAAAGCTGCACTTTTGCACACTCACTCAAACGTGTAACAGCATAAAATAAGCTGTTGTGTGCATGAGTGTGTGTTTGTGTGTGTGGCTCATTAAAATCGTCCACATTTAAATGTGCCTGTACACCTTACACACACTCACTGATATAACAGTGGTTTGACTGTTAACACCTGCTGCGCTAAATGAGGTCAGTTTCAGGCAAGTACCATTAAAAGTGAAACACACACCTCTCCTACACCAAGGCTCTGAACTGGTTACAGTCAATAAAGTCTATGTGTTATATAAAAAAAGACACTATTATTAGTAGATCTAGTTCACCCTGATTGCTCTGCCTTTTTTTCTCTACCTGCTACTGTCTGCTTTTAATACAAGAAGAAGACCAAAGACTTTCTACAGTCACGCTGTCATGTAAGAGACAGCAGCACGCTTTCTGTTGTTGTGTTTTAAACACAACATAAAACTGCCAGATGCTTCTTATCTTAATGAATTCTTATTTTAAAAATGTTCCTTTTTTTTTTAACTTTCTCAGAGCTGGCAGACTCACTAGAGGCAAACAGTAAACGTGAGTGTAATCGAAGCAGCAGATTCCGACATGTTTAGACCCTTTAGTCTCTAGTATTTTATCCTGTCTTCCTTCTCTCACACCCAATAGGTCACGGCAGATGGCCCCGCCCCTCCCTGAGCCTGGTTCTGCTGGAGGTTTGTTCATGTTAAAGAAAAGATTTTCCTTCCCACTTTCGCCAAAGTGCTTGCTCATAGGGGGTCATATGAGTGTTGGGTTTCTCTCTGTCTGTATTACAATACAGCATTTATTGCTATGGTTGACACGTTTAATTGCGGGTATAGTGGTGGAATGGTTGGTTCAGTGCTCATCACTGCTAGTTTTGGTTAGTTGCGGTGGGGTTTCTTGCTTTAGTTGACATGTTTTCTTGATGAGTTACAATTCTTAGTTAACAGTATTGCGTGTTGTATGTTACGGTAGTCTTGCACTAATGTAATGTGTTACATTACTAGATACAGTAATTACATTACAGTTACAAATATGTTGCTACTTGTGTTGCAAAGGTTCTTTGGTTATTAGCGCACCATGATAGAAAGAAAATAGCAAACACGGTTTTGATTTTAGTTTGTTTGCAGGAAGAAGGAAAATGGTTGGTTAACACAGCTACTGAGGACTGAACATATAGAAGAAAAATCTTTTTTTTTGCACATAAGGATAAGAGCTCTTTGTCCATCAGGCCATCAGACTGCTGAACACTTCATAGAAACCTCACCTTCACTTACTGGAACTTCAACATTATGCACTCCATACTGTATATAAATGCCACTTGTTTTGCACATTTCCAACTGCCGACCTCTGTTTATGTTTATTTTTATTTAATTTTATATATATGTACACACACACACACACACACACACACACACACACACACGTAGATATACATATTCAGTAATGCACATACACTCTTATATTTGTACATATATTTATTGTTATAATCCTCAGATTTACCCATTCTTATATTTTGCTTCGTTTCTATGTTATTGTATTTTGCACACCTCTGTTGCTTGTGAAGCTTGCACACAAGAATTTCACTCGCATGTGCTGTACCAGTGTACCTGCACATGTGATGTGACAATAAAAGTGATTTGATTTGATTTGATTTGATTTGATTTAACTCCTCTCTGGAGGGGAGAGGGAGGGGAAACAG
>VUQG01020238.1:0-12113 GCA_015106755.1 Etia nguti
CCTTGGGTCCCCCCCCCCCCCCCCACACACACACACACACACACACACAGTTTGGGAAGGTGCAAGCTGTGCAAATCACTCATGTTCTAACATAAAAGCAGACAAGGGGGACAAACTCCAAAACATGTTTAACAATTGTGCCATTAATCCATAAATCAAAGTAATTTCAAACAAAAATTCTAACTTAAAAATGCTCTGTTATGAGTGTTTAATTTACACTCAGTTACAGTTTGTAGATACAGAAAATAGAAATACATAAAAGGCAGTTAGCTGATGTTTTGTTGCATTTTTAAAGTTCCTCTTGTAAATTTTATCCAATGTCTCCGAATTTCAGCTTTTGATAGGAGTGGCATAACTCTGAAACCGTGTGGCTCTAAACAACAGTGTTTTTTTCCTCTGTGTCACTTGTGGGGTCAAGCAGGGTCAGCTGAAATTGGAGTCAGTTTGTCCACAATGAATTGTTATATTTTAAAACATGTAGTCCAGCATCCATACTACAGCAGTGTTTCTGAATCCTTAAAACTTTTTGACTTTTTGAAACACTTCTGATCCTGTTTCAGATTGAAAACTCCAGGATTGTATTAAAGTCTCGACAGACCAAATAATTACACCAAAACATTAAAGCGAGACTTACATGTCTTTTTCATACACTGGTGCTATAACACCCAGTGTATGTTTTACACCGCTATGAACACTTTATAGAGTACTATCGATCGGTTCAATCAGTTCAGTCTCATTCTTGGTCCAGGTGAAGAAATCTTGGGTATACTTTTATACTTCCTATCTTGCTCTATAGTATCTTTAGCTTGGTGTTCGATTGGATCAATCATCAGGACACTCAGCTGGATTTACATATTTAGATTGGACCAAACATTTTCTGACCATCAGGCAAACAGAAGTTCTCGCTTTCAGTGATGGTTGTAAAATCACTATTCAAAGTGATTTTCTTTCACCTTATTTAAGATACTAATCAAAAGCAAAGCAGATTTTTAAAAAAAACATAAACTAACTTAGCCAAGACTTATCTGGCTGTGTGTAAAGAAATAACCATAAGAATAGCAGACATGTAATAACACAACCAGTATAAATATGAATGGAAGCGCTAAGGACGTTCCTGTTTACACTATAGCACATCTATATCCAGTCTATATAAATGGTCACGGTCACAGCACAGAGAGATCCCAGAACAGATCCATGTAGCAGTTGACTGCAGTGGATCTGTGAATGTGAATGTGAATAATCCACAGTGTAGTCGCTGTCATGACAATAGATACTCCACTTAATGTAATGGAGTGCGATTAGAAGGTGTTCATCCTGCAGTATCGTGCTTCACCCTCCGTAACTGTAGTAATCACCTTCTTT
Source organism: Etia nguti (assembly GCA_015106755.1). NCBI lineage: Eukaryota > Metazoa > Chordata > Actinopteri > Cichliformes > Cichlidae > Etia > Etia nguti. Next base: position 1,363 of record VUQG01020238.1, read on the forward strand.
GTGACACCTGATGCGAAGTTTTTAAATTGTTTTAAAAGTCTTTGCTCCTTGTTAGAGGAGAGGTGACACGAAAAATAAGAAATTAAGAAGCAAAGATGTTTTTTTGTTCTCTCTTAGCCAGCAGTATTATTTATTCCTAAATTGAGGCTCCAGGATGTTCTCTGCCTCTCCTCCTCTGACAGCTGTGATAGGCTCCATGCACTGGATACATGGTCAGTAAAATGGATGGATCAATAATTTCTCAAAACTTTGTACAGGTTAGCCCTCCAAGTGAATATTTGTATATGCAAACCCAGCATTTTCCACAGAAAAATACATCAGTGTCATTGAAAATAACACTGTGGTGCACCGTATCTTCTATGGTTTTTCATGTAGTTCTTAGATCTTCCTGGTAAGTGTATTAAATTGCTTAGTGTGTCATCACTTTGAGTTTTCTTTACTGATTATTAAGGTTTCATGATGCCCCCCAAATCTACTATCATAAAATATAAGAATGCATGAAGTATAACTCAGGGATGCAGTTCATCAACTGCTGTGAGGCTGTTTAGTGGGATGAAGTGTGCAGTTGAAATGGGAAACCATACATGGAAATATAGTATATATAGGGCAAAAACAGAGTTGGTACCATTCTTATGACCTTGGAAGCTGATAGTTCCTTTATTCTTTAAGACAGTCTCAACTCTCTTAGGCAGCTTTCTTGTCATTTCTGTAAGTAATGTTCAGCAATATTTCTTGAAGGACATTTGAAGCTCTTCTTTGGATGTTGGCTGCCTTTTGTTCGATTATCTGTCCAAATGATCCCACACTGCTTCAATAATGTTGGCTCTGAGGAGGCCAGTCCATGACTGACTGTGTTCCACTGTGTTTTTTCTATCTGAATATGCTTTTACTGCTCTGGAAGTGTGTTTAGGAGCGCTGTCATGCTGAATCCCCCCAAACCACTGGTTGCAATGTGGCCCCAAACCACAACAGAGCCTTCTCTTTTTTACATATGACTGTAGACTGACTGTTGTACTTCTCTCCTGATCTCCATCGTACACACTGACTATGATTGAAACCAAACATTTAACATTTGGATTCATAAGACATGGTGCAACTGATTCGGTCCAGTTCAGCTTTTTCTCCCCGTTTCTCTTTATGTTTTGCATTTTTTTTGTAGATTCAGCTAAGGAAGTGAGAATAAATTATGTGTTTTTGTAACAGGCTGCTAGTAACAAAGTGCCAAAAGATACAGTTTAAAACTGATTATTTTCCCAAGTTGTTTGTTATGTGTATGTGGCTCATCCTGTGAGTTAGGTGCATTTTTTATGCTTGAATTATTCATAAATCAGTGTTAAGTGATAAAAACAGTTCTCTGAAAATGGTCGAAAATACTTACTCACTTTATATGCACTGTAGACCTATCCATGTGTGTGTGGCCACTGGTCTTACATGGGACTTTTCCTCATGCTGTTGTGTTGCAGCATCAGGACATTGATTGTCACGGTGGTGCCGTCGGATAAATGCACTCTTTCATCTTCAAGCATTTATAGTCACTGTTACATCAGTCAGCTGAGGGATGATAGTTTGGAAAAACCAGTACACGCTTTACTTCAGACAGATGTTTTTCAGGAGCTGAAAGGATATTTTGTGTGAGAACAAGAAGACAAGTCCAGAGCAAAAAATCAATTTCTTCCTTCTTTAGAGTTTTATTATGCTTGAGACTGATCTAATGAGTTATGAATTTTATTCTGTCTCTCAGATGATGGAGGCTGAACCTGGAAAGATGGTTTGACCTATAAAAGGCTCTCCATGCTTTCACCGCTTGGTTTTCAAGAATTTTCTTCTAGGGGTCAGATGTTTCTGTTATGTATTTGTTGACACGATCAACTGTTTACAAAAATTGTGTTTGAACACATATTTCATATATAGAAACAAGCTTTTACAGGGTTTAATTTGGGTCTCTTCATTTGATTTCATACTTTAGGTTTTTGCGTTTCTGAGTTTTCAGCGGCTTTAGATCATGTGACCTACCTAACAACTGCTCATGTTTGTATCTTACCTTCGCAGGTCTGACATTGGTTTGTTTGTGTGCGTTTCTATCATGACCCGTTTGTGTATGGCAATGTATGACTGTATGTACATGTAGCAGTCTATGTATGCACAGGATTACAGCCAGTCCACCCTATCAGAAAGCAAACAAACACTCTACTGCTTTATGACCCACTTTTACCATAGTGGTAGGATGTGAAAATACAGAACACTTTATCACCGTATCACCATAATCACTCCGAAACAACATACAGTGGCTATATTGTATAGTGAAGTAGCAGATATTCAGGTTTAACACACACCAGGAAAGCTATTTTGTTTTCAGGGTAAATAAACTAGAGGTTGTGCCACTGGGAAGCAAAGTGACATACATGAAAAGTAGCATTAATTTGAAATCATTCTTTGAAATTAGAAGAGTTATTCCAACATTAGATATTATTTAAACTGTCACACAAATCTTTTTGTTTTCTACTTGTAAAATAATCTTTAAAGGCCCAACAAAAATGTAGATTTGCTAAATGGCTCAATTCTGTTAATTGCTGTTAGGGTGTAGAGGTAGATGGAACAAACTTTATAACAAACTTTCACCGAGCTGATGAAATACTTTCTTCAGCCACTCAGAATAAAGTAGAACAGTTTGTCTACCTGTCAGAGGAGTGTTGACTTAAGGCATTCTCAATTTTGTTTATTTAGTGTTTAGTGTTTATTTTGTTTAATATCAGTGTAATTAACGCTGTACTACACCCTGACTCATCTGTTACACTCCATTTTTCATATCGTAACATCAGTCTTGTTAGCAGATCAAATGAAAATCAAAACTCCAACTGCACAATTGTGAGGAACACATAAAGATTTTTATCATTTGAAACATTTTCCCACAGTTAAAGACTTTTAACGCTGTTATTGTAATCCAGTGTTACCTACAAGAAATAATCTGTTGTCTGCCATTTATCTAATTAATAATAAAAAGGTACATTTTTTTGTGTCCGCACTGCCATTGTTATTAACAATATACAACAAATACTCAATAAATATTCAATAAATAATTAAACCTCCTGTGCATTTGTTGGATAATGTCCCTTTTTAAAGCATATTCAGTTGAGTCCGAACAAAGACAGAATTTTTTGTTATTTTATCTGTGTGTACCCCACAGTGGATTTTAAATAAACATTCAAGACGTGAGTAAAGTGCATTTTCAGCTTTAAATATAACCCTATAATGCCCGTTGTATCATATTTGATACATGAGTTTCTGAGACCTCTGTCTCATCAACACGATCAATACTTGCCATAATTTCAAAATGTTATGGACAACTCTTTTTTTTTTGTCTAAAATTAACATTGTTGTTAACAAAAAGTTGCCAAAAACACCCAATGTATCAAATGCGAAACAAAAATATATAATAAATATATAATAAAAATATATCATACACAACAAGATATAGCAAAAAAATGTTTTTAGATTTTATTATAAGGGTCAATAAACATCTCAGTTCCAAAGAATCAGATTTTTCTTGCTATTTTTTGATGGGTTGGGTCTTACAGGGTTAAGGGGATTTAAAAAAAAAAAAAAAAAGAAAATTCATGAACTGTTTAGGAATTATAGACATTTTTTGTACACGTGCCCCCATTTTCAGAGGCTCAAAGGTCAATGCACAACCCATCGGACTGCTTTTAATACGAAAATCCTTTGAAGTCAGTGACTGAGGTCTAAAACCCATGGACATCACCAAATGCTGTGTTTCTTCCCTTGAGATGCTCTGCCAGGCTTTTACTGCAGACACCTTCAGCTGCTGCTTGTTTCTGGGTCTCTCTGCCTTCATTTTCTTGTTTCATAACTGAAAGCGGCTCTACTAGGTTGTGATCAGGTGACTGCCTTGGCCATTGACGATTATCTCATTTCTTTGACTTGAGAAACTCTTGGGTTGCTTTTGCAGTATGCTTTGGGTCATTATTCATTTGCACTGTGAATTTACACTGTGCCTGATCAGTATTGCAAAATCTGGAGGGATCTGAGCAGAGAGTACAGTCCTGCATACTTCACAGTTCATCCTGCTACATCATCAATAAACACTTGTGACCCAGTTCCAGTCACAGCCATACATACCCTTAGTTTTCTCTTCCTACCATTTCGATACAAATTAACCTTAGTTTCATCTGTCCAAAATCTTTTTCCATTACTGTATTTTTTTGATGTTTTCTGGCTAAGGCTAATCTGGCCTTCATCTTCTTCAATCTAACCAGTGGTTTGCATTTTGTTGTAAACCCATGAAGATTTCTCTTGATTGTAGACTTTGACAGTAATATGTCTTCCTCTTCAAGAGTTTATTCTTAACTTGGTTAGATGTTGTAAAGTTATTTTCTTAACCATCAAAATAATTCTGTAATCATGCACATTGGTCTTTCAGGCATTTTGGTGTTGCTGAGCTGGTAATTGCATTCATTCTTTAAAAAAAAAAATTAAATTGCTGATTTGATTTGGCCACTTTAAAGATTTTGGGGTTTAATTTGGTTTTTCAGCCTGATGGTGGTCTTCCCTCACTTGCACTGACATTTCCTCATATTGAGCGTCCCTGTGAAAAACTACCAAATTGTATTTCAACACTTGGAATCAACTTTAGATCTTTGATCTGCTTTATTGGTCATGAAATAGGGCACAGACCTTACCTGGCCATGAAAATTGTCAGTCAATTGTGAATTGCTTCTGAAGCTCTGAAAATTGGAGACTGTTCAACCACATCTTTATTTTTTTTATTTAAAATAGACAAAACTGCAAAAATATTTATGAATCAAACCGTACAAACCAAAATTCTTTAACATAATCCTCAATTTTTGTTAGCAAAAATGTGTCTGTAGAGAGCTGATTTATCTCCTGATGTTCCTCCAGGCGTGAGCAAGCAGCAACACTGTATCAGAACATCAGTCTGACTGAGCCCAGACTGATTCCTCAGTTTGAGAAAGTCATCCTCAACTTCACCAAAGAGATCAAACAGCAGAACTCAGAGATGGAGAACTTGGCGCTTGCCATCAAACGGTGAGCATCATACACACACACTTATGGTCAGTTATGACCTGTGAACGTCTCAGACTCAAAACCAGAATTAAAATTTGTGGTGCAACGGATCAAAAAAAACCTCACGGTTCGGATCGGATCATGGTTTTAAGTCACAGATCGGATCAATTTTTGGATCAGCAAAAAAAGAAAAAAGACAAGAAAAATTGAACTCGCCATTTATTTATTTGAGTATTTTTTGCCCATTTAAAAAACATTGAACCCAAGACTCATTCCACGCAATTATATAAAAACAAATTAAGGTGCAATATAGGGCAGTTCAGGGCTTTGTAACTACCACTCCGCTGTGATATAATGAGCGGTCACGGTCACATAGCTTTCCGTAGCTTTTCTACTCTGCCTGAACACAAAGTGCTTTATACAACTTGCCTGTTTCACTCATTCACACCGATTCATACAAGCACTTTTGTTTCTACTCTTAAGTGCTTTCCATCTATCAACCAACCTTCAGATTAGCAGATGACCTGCTCTACATCCTAAACTACAGCCACCCTAATGAGCATGTGGCAAGGAAGTAGACAGGATGAGTAGGAACCACAGGAGAGAGACTTGAGCAAGAGCAACCAGATCATAACTAAGAGGTATAACTACCAATGCATCAGTGTAGACTGAACCTCGTGGTTTGAACTGGTGATGTCAGACATGACGTCATCAGTACTTTAAAAATCAGGAAATGCTGGGCGGGCCTTTCCCCACACCTGACGTTCATGAAGACTGAGAACAATCGATGTAAGTATGAACAAAGGAGTTAATTCTGTAGCCCAATAAAATATAAAGCAACCTCTGACTGAGTATTTGCTTTAATCTGCGGAATGTTTGATTTTGATGGCAAATTAAGCTTAGACAAACAAACCCGGGATAGTAGGTGCAGCAATATTACTTTGACAATAGCAAATCATAGCAAATAAACATAGGTAGAGAATAATGTGCTTAATGCGCAAAAAGTCAATACTTCTGAGACAAGTGGACAGTATTACAACTGCTCATCCACTTTGTCACAGTGGCTGTTATCGCAAAGTGGAAGAATAAAAGAACTATAGCAACTTATCCCTATATTGGCAAAACATGTAATGTTATAGAGCACGATTACTGATTTGTGAGGGACATAAGTCTCTAACGCGCAGCTGACTCGGTACTTACCGACTTATAAACCTCCTCTGGCATTAACATCAGCACAAACACTGTTCTCAGGGAGCTTCATGCCATGGGTTTCCAAGGCCAAGAGCTGAATGCAAGCACAACGTCAAGTATTGGATGGATCGGTGCAAAGCATGCCAATCCTACCAGGAGCAGTGGAAGTGAAAGTCAAGCTCACTTTCTGTGAAGTGATGAATCATGTTTCCCTGTCTGGCAGTCTGATAGACAAGTCTGAGTCTGGCCAGTACCAGGAGAACCCTAGTTGCATGGCTGCACTATGCAAGCTGTGAAGTTTAGTGGAGAAGGACTAAAAGGGAAGAAAATTGTGAATCAGGCCCTCTCGTCTAACATCAGTATCTGGCTTCACAAACGCTTCACAAACGCTTCACAAATGTATGATTGGACAAAAGTAGCATAACTGTTTGATACTGATAGTCAAGCTTGTTTTCTAAGAATTACAAATGTTTTTGTGTCAATCCAAATGTCAGGCGAACAATAAATTCTGTCACAAATCCAGCGTCAGCTGACTGGATCACATGGATAGAAGTTTCTGGAGTCTAGTGAGGTGATCTTATTACTGTGTTACAGAGCGCAGGACCAAGCATCAATGCAGCTTAGTGAAATGGAGGAAGAAATGGACCAACGCATTCAAGCTACCGAGAGAAAAACACGTGAGCAGGTGGGACCAATGCCGAGCCCACACGACACACATATGAGACCCTCCACTGCAGACCCATGACTTTGTGTTTTTACACTGTTTGCTTTTTCCAGCTAGTTGCTATGATGTGTTTCTTTCCCTGGAGTTTGTGTAGGCAAAGTGATAAGCAGGGCGCGTTTGCTCAGCTCTTCCCTCATGTCAAACAAACATACGCAGCCGTCTACCAGCTTACTGATCCCAATTCAGACACGCCTGCTGATCTCACAACTCTGTGGATATAAAACAGCAGATAGCTCGAGGTGCTGGGGCATGTTTTATCCTCTATCCTAAAATGATAAGGCTGTATGTGTTGGTGGTGATAAGGATGGTGGTGTGTGGATGAAGATGATAATCTATAAAGAGCCAGGTCAGCTACATCAACATGTGGCTGACCTGAACTTGTTTAACCTGTTTTTTTATTGACTGATGAAGTTAAATCTCTATGAATTCTGTCTGTTTGTTAAGCATATCCACATCCACAGCTAGAGAAGGCAAATTTGTTACTACAGCAGCTTTTTAATGCCTAAATTTAGATCTGTTCATGTCTTAATATCTTGTCTATGAATTAATAGCCCCTGGATTTTGAGCATCATGAAAGCTGCAGATATTTCCCAAAATCCAGCAGAACACATAATCAGTGTTTTGTGGAAAATGATAAGCTTTGATAACAGCCTTTAGCTTTCCATAACATGAAATAAAATGCAATAAAAGGAAGAAAAGCTGACAAAGACTGGCAGAAACATAAAGCATCACTTGTTATATCAGGAAACAAACAATCAAATTTATTTAAACACGTTGTTTTTATCTGTGGTTCTGACGTTTCTTTAAAAGTTGTGAATATAAACTCTGTTTTATCACTGTGCCTAAAGTTATGTAAGTGTTCTCCATTGACTCAGCTAACTCCGGTGCTACTGTTTGTTTTGTCTAAGAAAAGCACACAAAATTAGAGGGCGGTCACCTGTATCCTCTCACACCATGATATACACACTGTCATATCCTGGCACCTGTAACGGAGGAATTTATTTTTGGAGGTCGTAAATTAAAAAAAAGTTTTTGATTCCTCAGACCCTTCGTCAAGAGGTTCAAAAATCCACCTTAAAATGGCTTAATGCAGAGCAAGAAGCAAAAAAGCAAACACAAACACACAAATCATACAGTAAACTGCCTTTCTGATGCAACTGATTAATATATTTTCTGTTTTGGGGGTTTGTATCTGTGCTTTTGCAGGAGAAAAAGCGAGCAGAGGCTGCGCTGAGTGAATTACGAAGAAGTTATGAAACTGAAGTGTGTGAGCTGCAGTGTAAAATCCAGAGGATGCAGATGGTACATTTTTCACTTGTCTGACTGAGTTCTGGTTTTAACATAATGCAACATAATCGCTGTAGTGGTAGTCTTAAACATATTTATATCATACCAACACGATGAGGGTTTTACACTCAAAAATTATATAAATTAATTAATTAATAAATTAATATCCAAAATGCTGACTTTGACTCATTTTAATTATATTAGTCAAAGTACAATGTAAAATGTTAAACTTAATGGAATCTGGTTTAAATTTGACTGGTATACATTCAATTTATACCACATTTTTCTTAATGATTAATTAATTGAGTAAATAAACCTTTTTTTTAATTTTATATATTTCGTGTTTATTGAGGTGAAGAATAATTTTCTGGGTGCATTTTAAAACTTAACATCTTTGAAAGCAGGAAACAGTTGCACAGAGTCCGTCTAATCTCAGCTGGACCTCCTTAACTTAAACTTCACAGTCAATATTTGGATCAGAAAAATCTACTATTGCTTCTCAATTCGACTGAGGTCCTTCTTATTGAAGATTTCAGGTCAGCTGTTTACAAGGGAAGTGATTTAATACAATCTTGAAGCGCTGATCGGGCATGCAGAGATGCAAGTTATTGTGTTGGGTTGATCTTAATGAAGACATCTGTGTACGTCTCCATGCATTTGCATCAGGTCTGGGGAAATGCACGGAAAAAAGCAGCCTGAAAGTAATCAGGTTAAAATGTTTAAATAGTACAAATTTAGCTGTTTTATAAAACTTTTTTTTTCCACTCCTGTGAAACTGATTTGTAAGAGCTGTTTATTGAGATCGAGGCTTTTTTGAGAATCGAAATTTCTGGACGCATGTAAAAGTAAAAGTAGCCCACGAGAGTGAGTAGGTCGAATAATCTTTATCCTAAACATTTCAAATTTACCAGATAGAAGAGAAGTACAAGAACATCACAGTGAAAGACGAGAGCCCAGCCTTGAAGAAGAAGATCAATGAGCTAACACTGGTGAGAGTGAATGTATTTGAACTCTTATACCGTCACGGTGCTTCCTGTTTACAACACACAGCCGTAATGTTCTGTTTTGCCGCTTGTCTGTGTGTCTGCAGGAGAACCAGCGGTTAAAGCAGGAGCTGCTGAAGTCTCAGACCAAAGTCGCCTGCCTGCAGAGCGAGATGGACTCACTGAAGACCGAGCTAACCGATCAAAGCATCAACTCCGAGCGGTAAATCGGTTTGGTTGCTTTGGTTAAATAATTTAAACCCTCAGTACAGATTTTGACCCATGGTCCTCGGAGTTAAAGTTGAGCACCACATCTAATTAGCCAAAGTTTTTTTATTTATTCTTTTTACTTTTTTACAGTGATGATTAAAAAAGAAACAAAAAAAGAAAAAATATTTTTACTTCACATCATTTAGCTCTCTCTAAACACATACAGACACCAGTTTCAGTGCACACTGTGAAAGTCTAAACCTCCATTAATGATGAAAAGAAGTTGCAGAACAGGTTTTTATTTCAACCTTTTTCTTTCCTTATGAAGTTGACAAAAATAAATATTTACACTTGTAAAACCACTGAATACACTTCATACAAGCTAAATGTACTGACTGTAGAGGAATCCACTATACCTTATCACACGACCCCACCCGTGAGCAGAGTAACAGAGACAGACGATGGAGGCACAACCTCTCTTGGTTGTCTGTCTGCGTGTTTGCTCCCGGGAATTTTATTGTGTTGTCACAGCTGAAACAGGATATCCTGGAGTGCCTTCACACGTACAATAACATCTTTGGGAGCGTTACCTAGTAACAGACGCAACAGAGACAAAGGGAGGAGAAAACCCCGCCTGCTTCTGACTCATTGGGTTGACACTTTTGTTCCGCCATCTCTGAGGAGTCTTGCGTGTCTTTCAGTAACTTTGCACAACTGTGACAGACGTGGAAAAAAGGAGAAAGCAGAACAGAGCAGAGATTCCTCTTCCAGGACGAACAGAATAAAAAAACAACAACAACATTGTTTATAATAGCAGGTTTACATTTTAAGTTAAACATGTACTGTAATAAATACAGAATATGGTTAGATTTCATCCTGCACATAAGTTCAGACAGCAGACTGTAAATAAAAGAAGACCACATTGCTAAAGCCAGTTTTCTGTACCAGGCTGTAAGCAATTTATTTTTTAATATTGGAATCATTTCACAATTGAAGCAGCCTCCAGTGGCCACTAGAGGTACTGCATGTACCCATCTTAGCTTTATTTCGCAGCTTCAGGAGCTGGTGTTTGACTGAGAATCCTAAATTTATGCTGCAAAATGTTTCATCTGTAATTTACTTTGGTTGCTTCCCCTTCTGGTTTAACAATATAAGAATCAGTCAAAATTAAGGCTTTGTAGGATTTATCAGTTGAAAGTAATCAGTACATTTAAGGAGTTTGTGTTGTTTAAGCTTTGTTTTGTGTAGAAACTGAGGACCTAAACAGTGATGACCATTATGTAAAAAAAAAACAAAAAAACGTACAAAAATAT